>JAXIUT010052365.1:0-10742 GCA_035586675.1 Eurytoma californica | reverse complement strand
AATAATAATAATAATATTTTAAAATAATAATAATATTTTTAAACGATATTATTTATTATAATTTTTCACAAATTTTATGTTAAAATCGCGGATTAGTAAAGAATTTATCATAATATGATCATATTACGATATCACAGTATGGTCACAAAATATGGTCACTAGTTAGTGACACGACCATCTATTATGGTGGATTTTCTACCAGGGTAGTCAAAGCATTATGGGTATTTTCTCAAATACCAATAAGATTAGCAGAAAAAATTAGCAGGATCATAAGGAGCGTACTTAAATTAGTCAAGAATGACGCTCATATTAAAGATTTTGACGCTCACATTAAAAATTGTTTCCCTCGATTCCTTGGTTGCAGCTGGACCGCAGATGCGGTAAAAAACGGGTATTAAAATATTAACCACTTATAAAGCACACCTAAATTATCATATAAGCAAAATTTTAAATCTAACTGAATCGAAAAATTGGTGAACTACTTTAAAACTATAATCGTTTTCACTTTTTAAAGTGTGCTCTCCTCTTCGAACAATTTAAACTAAATTTTTTGATATTTATAAAGTATGTTTTGCATGAAGGATAATGAAGGACCGCAGAGTAATTGACTAGAAGAGTATTGCAGATCTGAATCATGGATTTTCTTCAAAATTTTGAGCGTAGTTTTTCATGAGAAAATATGATGAAACCCAAAATATTAGGGTCTAACGCTCAAAATTTTTTAAACCGTAGGCCCATAAAGTTATTTCTCTCTAAAACTTCGTATATCATTATTTGAGGATATCTCTACTTCCGTAGAGAGTATATTAAAAAAGCAAATGAGAACAAATTTATATTGCTTCCAAAATTATGAACAATTTAATACGATCATCAAAAACAATATAAAAACGAATTTAAGCAAGTAAATACTCATTACTAAGTTCTTATATCGAAATATCCATATTTTTTCAAGCAATTGAGATTTGTTAACGTACAGCCTTTTAAATTATCGGTCTCATTACCTGCTCTTGTATGCTTTTTTGATGGAATCTCTAGGTTTTATGGAAGCTGAGTTATCATCGATTAATGAAATACCTAGTTTTAAAGAAAAACACCTTCTGTGTCGAACATTTTTAGCGTTAGACCTTAGAACCCTGGCTTTCGTTAAATTTTGACATAAGAAAACCGTGTTCCAAATTTCAACAAAAATCCGTGGTCCGCATCTGAAACACTCTGCTAGTAAGAGAAGAATATAATAAGTCAACCAATCACTCAGTGATTCAGAAGCTTTGCACGAAGAAAACATGTTTAAACGATGGTTAAGAAGTGGTGAAAGATCACGCGAACAAGTAGAAACAGCGTGTTCTAGTAAGACCCATTAAAAATTCCCCGGTCCCAGCAAATAAAGCCTCGGGACAAAGAAAGATCGCCTTAATTAGACCCTCGTCGCTTGCTTAAATTGGCCAGTGCAATAACTTTGGGTACAGCGGAATAAATATCAATTTAAACGTTGACGATCGCTCGGCCGATTTTCGGCGTGCAGCGCTCGGAAAGGAGTACGTATACGCGAGCGTGTGTGTGGGCGGCGAGGCTTTGCGCGCTGCAGGCCGCGAAGAGTCTGCGCGCGAGCGAGAAAGCGCGCGAAGAAGGAGCAAGAAGATAAAGAGCCGGCGGTCGCGTACTCGCGGCTCCCCCGGTAGTGGGGAGAGTCCGCCGCGCGCGGCGGGGAGGAGGGGAGGAGCGCCGCGCGCGCGGGAGAGGGAAAAGCACGAGTCTTTCGAAAAAGTTTTATCTTACCGGCGTGCGGCTCTCAGACGCCAGCGGACACCGGCTCGAGGTGTACGGAGGTGGCGCGGGTACCGGTGAGCACTCCGATCGGGCGCGCGCGCGCTCACATCCTTTTTGACAGTATATACCTGTATCCCCGGGGCCGACTGCGCGCCACATGCGCCTCGCCGAGCGCCTCGCCGAGTAACGGCCCGCGACGACGGAGGACCTTTGAGAGCAGCCGTGCAGCCCTCCACACGCAGCATGAGGACGAGGACGACGGCGGCGCTCGTTTCCCTCGCGCTGCTGCTTACCGTTATCACTGCCCTCGTGGCCGGCCTCGAGGTAAGTCTCTCTCTCTATCTCTCTTTCTCGCTGTGACTCACAATTTCGCGCGACAAGCCGTTTTTATCGCCACCGAGGCGAACCGACTCCCGCGAACGTCCGCATTTTTTCGCCCTCCGCTTCGTGGAACGAGCGCGCTAATGCTAACAAAATGTCTCGCTTTCGATTGAATACTTCTCGAAATATTGACTCATCATATCGGCCTATTATCAAGTGACAAATATGCTCGAGATCATCAGTTTATTCGAATTGAGATAAATAACGCGATAACAGCCCATTGACCGATCCCCCCGGCCTACCTTATCCTCAACCTTTTAATTATTTTTAGATGTGCGCGATTCATTGGAGTTAGCCCCTTTGCGAGGTCCGATACTGATTCCGCGTTACCTTATCCGGCGGGTTGGCACTTAATTCGACAAATTTCACGGCCCTACTGCGCAGTTGTACTTTTATCGGCCCATCGTCTAAACTGTTTACGCCTGCGAGGTGTGAGGAAAGACTTTTTTAGAACGCTGATTGTCTGCCCTCCGGAGAAATTGCATATCCCGCAGCACTTACTAACGGATTACCCATTAAGCAAATGTTTTCAAAACATTTTTCATTTAGCTTTTACGAGACTTAAACGTGCACTTTTTTTCGCTCGTACAACCGGCGAAAAATAGAGGAATGTAAGCGGGTAGTTTATCGAAATCTGTTGCGTTTACGGCAATTACAAAAATGAGCATTTCCACGAGTTTAAAGAATACTCACCCGCGAGCAGTTATCTGTTTAATTTTTACACACTTTGCCTGTCAAATGACACTATGGACCGATGTGCACTGCATTATGCACCATTTTAGTTGAGAGAAACAAAGTGATTACTCGAAACCAGCGATGAAATTGAAGTAACCATTACCAATCGGACTCTCAATTAGATAATTGTTTATTTTCAATCCTTTTTTCGTGCACTCAATCGGGGTATTACACTAAAACAGACGGATTAATGTGTAAACATTAGTCGATTATTTGCCAATTCAAATTTTGCGCAAACGATAAAGATTAGAACAAATTAAATTTAAATATTCATACGCCGATCCAATTTATTTGCAGGCTTTTAAAAGAGGAGTACAATAATTTCGTTAACTTCATCAATACCGAAGTGGCAATAACTTACCTGTGCATGTCTGGCATTTTTTTCACATCACTATTATTTTAAACATTCGACACCATCCCATTATGATACTGTGGTGTGCAGTTTACTACTTAAATGTCTTTCAATTGTTATTGTGTAAATATTTCTCTTGGATAGGATGTTTGATAATCAACGTGATATGTCAATAATTTGATTAGCATTTGTCGAGCTTTATTAAATTAAAAGAATAACCGTCATGTGATATTTAATACAGTGATGTCATTTGTAAAGGTTGGAACTTACTTAAAGTTGTGTGTGATTCTAAAGCTTCCTCAATTGAGTTTGTGAATGCTTTCAAATGCTGCGAAGATCATATTGTGTGCATTGAAGAGAAAACAAAAGTTTCAAGAGATAGCTTTCTTTTTTATCGTTAAAAAATTAAATAAGCCGTAGTCTTACTCTACTGCTGTTATTCGTTTTAAAATTAACTTTTATTTCACTTACTTTTTTTATCTCGGCTGTGTTGTTTTTCGCAATTATTAAGTTTTAATAGAAATAAAAGACGAGTATATTTTCTTAATCTGTGATCCGAATTATCTTAAGAAAGACGCATCAATTATGGAACTGCCAGAATTTTTAAATTTAATCGACATCAGTCAATCATTGTCTTTCTATATTTAAAATATCAAAGCTTTCCGATTTGCATAAGAGTCCATCTCGGGTTATTTCAAATTAATTTATCTTCATATTTAAAGTAACGATTGAACGTCTTACGTATCATGCTATTATTTACAATTGAATTCATTTTCCTTGTTAGTGTCAAAGTATCACACAAAATTTAACCGAAGTAATATACAAATAGCTTTATTATATTTTCTATCGTGGAAGTGTACACAATGTCCCCAGAAGTAATCCTCATTAAAATTACATTGGCAGTCAATTAATATTCAACTTTTGGTACAGTAACTCAATGCAAAATATTGAAATATACTTATTGTTATAACTAGAAAAATAGTTTCACTTTTTAGTACTGAAAAGTTTACATAGAAAAGTGTCGAAACTTTAAAAAAACTTAATTTTTTGTCTGATGATTCATATTTAAATAATAAAGTTTAAAATCTTTATTAAATCTGAAAAAATAAATAATAAATGGGAAAATCTATTAAAAACTATTTAAGATGGAGAACATACGTAATCTTTCGATAAATTACAATTTTTACATACATGACCATAATACAAAAAAAAATACATAATACACAATAAAAACTATTTTTTTCAATTTGTGACCATTTTTATCATGTTTTAAGCTTGTTCTCCACCTCCAAGAATTTATAGTAAATTTTCCTACATTTTGTTCACTAAATACTTTAATCAGTCGATACTTTAATAGAAAATTCCAAATTGATAGCGATTAAAATGAAAACAGGTAATTTTACGTAAACATTAACTCTTCATACTAACTGCACCTCCAGCATATCCTTAAAACGAGCTCAGCCCCGAGCGGCACAGTTGAAAATAGATGAAAATTTAGCGTAAATGTGGCTTTACGCAGCGGCGTCGTTTTGAAAATTCGATTCGGCCGCGGCTCGGCTGAAGCGAAGGGCTCGGGAAGGAGGTGATCCCCGCATCCGTTCAAAATAACTTTTTTAAAGCTGCTCCCGCAATTAATGACTTAATCTGATAATCGATTGGGCCGCGGAGCATGAAACTAACGAGTGCTGGGAGATAAAGGGCCGCGCGCGCGAGCGCTAGGAGGCGCGGTGCAACAGGCTGGCCATAGCATTATCCCGCGAGCGCGCAATTTTCGGATATATAGACTCCGCGCGGTGGCCCACCCCTTCTCTTTTATAAAAGGATTTCAATAATTTTCCGCAAGGAATTTCGACGCCCGGACAGGTAGCATCTTCGCTTAGCTTCAACCGCGCGCTCCTCTCGCTATGCCTGTGTATTTAAGTAGGCGTTGCCAAGGCCTCTAATATCCCCCGCCTAGTAACTTTACATTCGCTCTTTAAGGCGCTTCCTCGATATTTGTAAAGCTCTGAAGGAAATAACAAAAAATCACATCGTATGCTTGAATAATCCAACAAATTTTATCGATTTTTTTAGTACACAGAGTGATAAAAAATTAATTGAGAAAAAATGTAGACTCGATTACATTCGAGTGAGTAAGCGGATGGGAAACGTTGCGATTTTAGTGAAAACAATATGTCTTAAGTACTTCCTTTATAGAGATGAATCATCATCACAAAAGCCCAATTAAAAAAGATATAGGTTTTTTGAAGGAGAATATAAATGATCAGGAAAAGAAAATAGATATCAATTTGATTTCGTAGTGTGTACTTAAAACGTGACATTTCCAAAAAAAACATCAATTAAATTATTTTTTCATTTTCTTAATATTATTTTTAAATATCGCTAAAACTGGTGTTATACAGTTTAATAATATTTACCCGACACCCTCTTCATTGACTCAAGAGATGTTGAAGAACCACTTTAAGAAAAACAAAGCATCAAGTGCCCGTTACTTTCAGTCATTTCTCAATTACTTTCCTAGTTGCTGCTCATTTAACACCTACTACTTCAATTGAATTCCATAAAAAAAACGACCTTCCCTCGTAGCTCGCGGAAACTTCGCCTTGTTGTTCACTTATGTCAGAGCTATAATTGTCCAATAATACAGCTCATGTAAAGCACATTGATATGCAAATTCCGGATTGCTCAACTGGCCATTGTTTTACCATATTTTTTTTCGTACAAGTATATACTGAAAATGCATTCAATTGATAGTTTTTGCATCGCACAGACAAGTGGCGTCGATTCGGCGGAAAAAGGAAGGGAGCATACGCCCAAATCGCCGGTCAAAATAACACTGAGCATCGGTGAATCCTTCTTCTTTATCTTTTTCTCATAAATTTATGAACTGGCTTTCGGATCCAGCCAAGCATGTACGGCGCATATAGCATTATCGCCCGAATAACGCTTCAAGGAATTTATACTGCCTGCATGTAAAAAATAATATTGCAGTTTTCACTAATTACATTTTCTGCTATACAAGTATAGTCAATTTTTTTTCTTCTTTTTTTGACAAAAAAAAAACTGCTAAAAATTCGATCCCATTTTCTTATATTAAAGTTGTATCAAAAAGGGATAAACACTGGTTTATCGTATGCAATAAAATTTTTCCCAAATTGTCTCTTTTTTTAAACTAAACTATTACACATTTTGCATTGGTAGAGGTACATTCTACAATTGTCTTTTATTATTACTAGATCTGGCGCGAATATTCTTTTTGCAGGTTAATGTCAAATGAACAATAAGTAGTAAAACAAAATAAAAGACAACCACCGATCAACCAATACAATTGCTTATACAGCAATAGACATTTTTAATACAAACGTCAATACTAATAACAAAATTTATTAAAGTAAATATGTTAATGACATAAAAAGTGTAGGTAGAGAGAATATTTGTAACTCAACACAAGCTATCGAACTGCAAACTAAATTTTAATGAATATATTTTGGTGTTTTGTTTGCTTTTATCCAACAATTTGCTTTTCGTTTAGTCCAATTAAATGAAATAATTGTTTGAATAATTTGTTTTATTTAGTGGAGAATAAATTAGACCGAAAGTACTTATAGACACCGAGCACATTTTCATATTAGAATGAAGTGCAATTAAATTATTGAATTCCGACAAATATATATATATCTGACTTCGAAACCTTAAAAATACTCAGTTAAAAGGTAATTTTATCGGGTAGCACAAAAATGATCCGTATAAATAAGGTTGGCCGCTAATACAATTTCTTTCAAATCTATGACGATTCGGTAACTTGATTGACAAATTTCAAAGTTTTAAAGGACAGCCAGCATTTTCTTATTGCTTTGAATTATAAATCATCTCGCGTGGATCGATGCGCGATGAATTAATAAAAGTATTAAGGGAGGAAGAAGAATGAAAATTTAATTTCTGCTCGCGCATCGCTGCGTTTCGCAAGAATAATTCGGGAGATTTCGGCGACGCTTTTTTTCCGAGCCCGAGGCGTCGGCCGGACGAGCGGTGCACGCGGCCGGTCCCTTATAAGGAGAACCGTTCGCCGTTGAATTTGCGCGGACTACTTTCGGGACTTCGCATGAATAATCCCGGCAATATGCGCGCCCGTCGTTGCTCACCGTTAACAATCGATAAATTAGCGGCGGACAGCCTCGCGAAGGCATCTTCCCTTCTCGGGTAGCACTCAATCTCCTTGTTAAAAAAGAACCATTTCTTAAAACGATTTTCAGACGTAAAATAAACGAAAAATTGTTTTGAAAGGGTCACCTTTTACGAGGATTTTTATTAAATAGTCTGACGATATTATTTTATAAAACTTGCTAGCATGGTTGCTGTAGTTGTAGGAGGATTAATAATCTTGACTTAATCCTTAGACATTATTGCTGCTAACAATAGAGACCATTTTGCATTGTTTTCTAAAGTTCTTTTCTTTTTTTCAATCTGTACGCAAACTTGATTCAACATTTAAATAATTACTTTGCAATATGGCTGACTATTATATGACTTCCCGACAAGATTAATTCAATTTTTTTTTAAAATGTTTTCACTTGATACTATCGAAATATATAATTAACAGCTTACCAAATAAAAAATGTCGGATATTTGCAAAATGGGGCAACATTCTTGGCAAAAGAATTTGACTGGTCTGATCGCGCCATCGAAGAAGTGAATAATTCAAATTATTCGGAAACTAATTGGTCATTGATATTTAATGGGAAAAAATACATCTTTATAGATAATTAAGCCTGATTACTCATGATACATACAAGTAACATTTCAACAAGTATTTACCTCAAGTTTTTATTAAAAAAATCTGTATTTAAAATAAATTTATGGATGTTACAACCTTAATTACTGGATTATGTTATTAAACTTTAATAGTAAAATAGTTGAGAAAATGAAGAAAACAAACAAAATCTCAAAATAACTTTCTTTTTAAATTTCTTAATTCAAAGATTTTATATGAACAAAAAATATTTTGAGGCACCGTATTTAACGGTACCTGAAAGTGGTGATTAAAAGGTTATAAATGAATTGTCAAGTATCGCGGTGACCATCGTATGGAGAGTTAAGTTACATGGGGTTGTTACTTTCCAAAGTGATTTCAGTATTATTGAAAAGTTAATTTTTAATTTTTTAAAAAGGGTATGTTCAGTAACATTACAAAATATTGAACAGTAAAATTTAAATTTTGTATCAAGTTCACGTGCAAACTAAATAAGGAAAGTGAAACTTTGAGAAGCAATGCAAAAACGGTCTGTTTAATTTCTGGCAAAAATCGAGTTAAGCGCAAGTAAAACGCTCCGCCTCAGCCGGGGATTCCGTCATCAGTGACCAACTAGCGATGGGGCGTGCTCGCATCAAGATCCGCAAATTTACCGCGAAACTTGTCTGCTTTTATCGATACCGTCTTCCTCGAACTCGAATGGCAGTACTCGCCGCACGCACCGCCTCCAATTTCTGCAGTTTATAAAGCTTACTAAATTTTCTGACCATTCTAAGATGGACAAATAAAAAAATTTTGTCAATTTTATTACGCGGAAAAAATAAAACAGCAAACCTTTTACTGTTAGAAGTAATATCAACTTGAGTTAGAAAAAGTCGAAAAAAGGATCGCAAAGTCACATCAACTGGAGTTGAAAAAAGTCGAAAATATGATCGCAAAATCGGTAAATAAAATAATTAACAATGGAACAGTAGAAATTTTACATTTCAGAAAATGTAGATACTGCGTGCACTTTAAAGCTACATCAAACTATAATGCTTATGTTGCATTACTAAAAAATAAATTCTACGTATCTTTAAAGCTGTCTCTACAGATATTTGTGAAAGTAAAACAAACTTGCGATTTTACAGCTGAATCTACTGCGTAAAATGTACAATATGCGGTTTATTTTTTTCCGTGCATTTGCATTATTATTAGTCCGAAAGATCGAGCGAAAAAATAAAAGTAAGAAACTTTATGTGATAATTGATATCGTACAGTAGAGATTGCCGCAATACTACAAGATGACCCAATAAAAATTTAAGATTGCAATGAATAGTGGAGTAAAAATTGGAATAAGTCGTCACTAATTCCATGAATTGAGAGTTAAAACGATTTTAGCCGCTGTTCCATTAAGATAACAAGTAATCGGAAAGTTTAGTTTTTTTTTATTTATTCCATAATATGGAGTTATTTACTTTTGATACTTTTCACTCATTTTAATTAATCCATACTAGTAGCTTTTTAATCGCAATTATAGTATATCAGTTCGCATACGCGTAGATAAATCATTTCTTTAACATTTCCACCGCATATACTATAAGATGTACTATAGTCGTAATAAAACGAGAAGAATTTAAAAAAATTTAAAAATATTGTAGTGGCTAGTATATTTTAAAATATATTAAATTTTGTTATATAGTTTATATTCAATTTGAATGTATTTATAATAAAATTTATTAGTCACTATGTACTAATGCTTTTTTATTTTTAGTTTATCCTTGTTTTAGTAAAGATAATAATTTCGAACATATTTTGGAATATTTTTCACTGTGCGGTTCATATTTCTCTAATTTAATAAAATAATTAATAGCGTATAGTGTAAAATGGTTAAATTCTTGAAGACGCACAGTCAGGCAATGTAATACAAAAGTCGACAGCAACCGATCTATTTTTAAACTACGCAATATTTGAAGATTAAAACAAAGAAAGAAGTGCCAAAAGCAAAGCTTTCACGATTTTCGTTAGTTTGCCTTTTAAGACAAGCGAAGAAAAAAAGACTCAATATGCTCATCTTTAAGTAAGCGAGGACGTGAAAGAGTTGGCAATCTTATTTGGTATGGAGCGATAGAGAGAAATCCATGCAATCCAGTCGAGTGGAGACTCTTAATTTGTTGACACTGCCACTCATAGGCTCGCATTTCTTTGCTCAGTCCGGATCCCCAGAATAAGTATAAGAATCACTCGCGCGCTAAATGATCGGACAACGCCGACTTTTTGAAAGCTCAATTGCAATAAATAATAGAGGAAAATTTACTGTGATTTCTTGGAGGTGGAGGACAGACTCAAAATGAGATAAAAATTACCTTAATATCGGAAATATTAAAGTTTTTTTGTAAAAATTATAATTATAGCAAATTTTAGTAATATATAGGGTTTATTTTCCATGCATATATTTTTCTCACTTCGAATTAAATTGTGCATTATATGCAAAATATATTCATTGCGCTTAACAAATTTGATTATAAAAATTATAATTTTTCCAAGGATTATAGTAATTAATCTCGCATGCCCTCGAATGATTAATCGCAAATTTTGCTATTTATTTTTGTAAGTGAACGCATAAGTTGATCGTTCAAATTTTGAGAAAATTTATCCCTGGTAGAAATTTTAAATAGTTTATGAGCACAAACTGACCAGTGTTCCCTAATGAAAAATATCTGCATAAATTATGCAGAATTTCTGCAGAACTTCTGCATAACTTATGCATAGATTTCC
>JAXIUT010052354.1:0-10742 GCA_035586675.1 Eurytoma californica | reverse complement strand
TGGGATATTTAGTGGTCACAGATCATAAATTTTGCCACTTTATGATCTCTTTCTGGTTAATTTTCTACCAGGGATCCCAAATTTTTAATAGCCTTTTTTTCGTGCAGTAATTACAAACGTTATTACTAAAGAATGTCGCATGAAATCTCGATCTTTCTACTTATTTCACCAAATTTTACCCTTATTTTTTTTAACTTTCATTTAATTTCTCTGGATTATTTAAAATTTTAAGTATTATATTTTTATGAGCTGTAAATAGTAGCAAGAGTATGCTAATCTGTCGTCATGCTTCTTCTAATGTTTATGAATAGACAAACAAGCATTTCTAATATTTAGTACATCAATAGGTATAGATCGAACCTTCTTATCTGTTACATTTTTAAAGATATTTACTTTCACAGACGTCGAATCTACTAGTTCATTATGAATAAAGCCTGATTGACACGCATAAATTTTAGACTAGAAACCCTAGACACCCGTACCTTCCCGTCTGCCGAGTACACAAATAAAAAGGTAAAATGTTGAAGTCCATCGATCGAGCATTTGGACAAAGTCCCGGACGCGCTCGGCGCGCGAATCCCTTCCGGATAAAAAGAAGAAGGGCGTCCTCGTCGCACCCTCCGCTCCCCGTAACACAGCAATAAACAGTTATTAACATAACAAAATTCGAGGCCCTTTGCGCGCCTCTCCCCGCCCCTTCCCATCGCAATAGATTTGTCGGGCGAGGCGGAATGAAGTGGGGTCGCCCGCGCTCCCCCAATTTTCATCCGAGTGCCGCCGGGGCGGGCCTATTACCGCACTTTGCAATTCCAGAAGCCCCGTCATCGCGCCTCTCGCGCCCTGAGGCTCTTTTCAGAGAGCAGCGAAGAGAGAGTGCGCGTACGAGGGAGATGAGACGAGGCGAGGCAAACACGACACCGAGAACCTTGGCCTTAACGACGCGATGATTCACGAGTCATTGCTCGGACCACCCCCGCGTTCCGAAATCCGGCTTGCGCGCTCTCGTTACGCGCCGGGGCTGCAGGGGACTTTTCTCGCCTCCCTCTGCGTCTTACGGGCCATGCGGGACTCGCCGTATTGCCCGGCGACGCACTTATGCGGGTGTTACGAAAATCGCCGAGTGGGAAAAAGTGCGTAGGTGTCATTTGCCGGGCGGGAGTTGGAATTGAGGGGGGCGAAACTTCGTAGCTGCTGATTGTGAGCGTTGCGTTGAAAAATATGTATTTTTGTAAATGATCGGCTTATCGCGTGATAAAAGCGGAGATATGGCTATTTAGTCGCACATAAATTGATGTAATATTACAGTAATGTCTAATGTTATTTATTGTTTTTTTGAATGATGATCAGGATGTGGAAATGAAAAAAACTTCATGTTGTCACACTATGAGGATTCTTGTTTACATCTTTTTAGAAGATAATTTAGATCGTAATTATGGAAATAATATATTTTCCTGTAAATTTATAAGTATTCTAAGAATACTTTTTATTTTAGAGTCTTTAAGTAATAGTTTTTTGCAGTACATGTATATAGATATAAAAATAACGATCATTTTGAACATTATCTTGACCTTTAAAAGCCTTCAGGATTTTGGAAAAATTTCCCGACCTGAGAAGTCTGTGAATAACTGATCCATCAATCACTCGATTTGATCCATCGAATGATTTATTTCAACACTAGCATGAAAATAATTAACACCAAATTTAAAGTAGATTTTCACTTTTTTACCATTAGATTTGTGTATCAAGTAAATACGAGTATAACCATTCGCTTGTCATTTAACACTTGTAAAGCACACTATAAAAAATGACGTATTAGTACATTGGGTGTACGATATCCGTAGTTATTTACGTGTGTCTTGTACAGATGATACATATTGAGTATTTTCTTACAAAAAATTAACTTGAAGAATTTTAATAAAATTTTTTTTAGAGAGAATTAGACTCCATAACTATAAATTGAATATGAATTAGTAACAAAAATTCTGCTTTTCTTGAATATAGTACTTCTTAAAAGAGTGGAAAGTTAACGTTGGATGTTGGATATCCACAGTGCATTAGGCTAAATTCTTACTACAGTTCGCTCAGCGTATTTATTTGTCCACAATCTTCCAACTATACTATCAAAATGGATTGTATTTTGTTCGCAAGAGCGAAACTGTACCAACGTATTTTGTACCAAAATAACAATAAAAATAATAATTATTATTATTTCTTTCTCCCGCAATAAAACGAAACCCGAGAAACTTCTAATTCGCTTCCCGACAAAAGCAGCAAGACTCGAGAGACAGGAAAAATATCAGGCTCGAATCCAATCTACGCTCGCACAATAACCCGTAGAATTACAAGCTCGCACAAAGCCACAAAACGCGGCGTAGATTCATATCTGGCCGGTGCGCATCGGAGCGAAAAAGAGACATACGGAGCGGCGCGATAAGGGGCACCGCCACCCGGGCTGCACGAGGGGCGTCGGCGTTCCCCGCGACGACAATTACTCGATAATACCCGGGACCTGCGGGGGACGTCGCGCGCGCCCCGAGGATCCCGGCGCACTTCACTCGATAAAAAGGATATTATTGCGCTCGTACCCCCCCGGCTGCTGGACGTGTCGTCCCGGCGCTAATTTCTATTCGCTCCGACGCGCGGCAGGGGGGTGCGCGCGACGCTCGAGGAGGCGGGAGACGCGGCCGCGCATATACGCGCGCGTATTATTGACGGGGCGCGGAGCGCGGCTGGAATATATCGCTAACGAGCCGACACTGTCCGTAATAATGTCGCCCAGCGCGGCGGCGCGCTGGCGTAATGGATGGCCACCGCGCGTACACGGCTCTTTGATTAAGCGATTATTGATTCGATAAGGCGGCCGCTGAGCCCCGGGATCGATGGGGAATAAGGAATTGATGAGCGAGGCCCGGCCGTGACGGGCGCTACTGAATACCGGGGTTTCCGCTTGCTCAACCCTTCCAACACTTGTACGTTTTTGTCATATGTAATACCTTGTAATGAATTGTTTCCAGCATAATTTTACCTTACAGTTGTTATCTACTTTTTTTATTTTTACTTGTATTTATTCGAATGATTGTAGCATACTATTTTGAAAACGCATTTTTCTTTTAAAGCTGTTTAAATGTAGAGAAAGAATTTAAAATGATATTATTATTCAAAACAGGATTGTGTAAGTTTTAAACTATAAAATAATGTATACATTAAGCAAATGAATAACTGAAAGAAAATATCAGTATTTGCAATGCAACTTAAATGGTACTGCAACGGTATTTATTTGTCTTCACCTCTCATCACCTTTAAAAGTAAAATATTAAATGTAGCTCTTGGATGAAGCAACAGTTAATATTGTTGAAGTAAATCTGAAAAGAAAAATGTGTTTTAAATGGACTTTTTTACTGAGTGTAAAATCGCTTTTTTATTAATATTCAATCGAATTTAATTTTCTGGTCCTCTGTATACATGTTATTGATAGCTTTGATTTCTACGGACAGAATCGACAGATGCATATACTCTGAGGCAAAGTTTGACATTGTTTTTGTGGGGATTTGTATAAATCAATGTTATTGTATTGATTAAACAATTTTATCTTGTTTTGTAATTAATTTACGAAATTTGTGTAAATTTATATTTATTTTATTAAATATTATTCTGAAGTTATTATTTTTTCTTTAATTAAATTCTTTTTAGTAGAATTTGATGTTGAGGAAACGCCAAAACAGGCAAAAAATTAAATATGACGGGTGTAATTGTCTAGTTAATATACGTGAATAATGCGTCCGCGTGATACGTATATCACGTAACCCAAAAAAGTGCAGCTGTTTCATGAGTTTTTCGTCTGAAAGCAAACAATTGATCCAAGAACATTTTCTTATAAATTAAACAGATTGTTCGAACGATATAATAGCTTTAGAAAGAAATAATTACGAAAATACGGTAGAAGTATGATAATTATTCTTAAATTTTACGGTTACTTAATGTTAAATGTCATCATTATGTTGTTGTCGATTTTCACCTCCTCTTACGCTGGCGTCGATTCTCTTTCTCCCATGTCCTCTAATACACATAAGAAATAATGCTCCAAAATGTATGTCTCTTTATCAAATTAAATGATTATCAGATTTGTCTAGGCTCATTGAAAGACTCACCGTAAACAATAACAATTCATTATACGAAGATCAATTATTTGCTTCTCATTAACCGCCTTATCCAATCAACACACATAATTGACAGTAAAAACGCAGCGTTATGAAATGTACGGACAGCTCCGCATCTGAAGCAAATAATATTATTTTCCGCTTAGTCAGCGTTTTATTCGACGAGTCAATAAAGCACGCTCAATAAACCCCGATTCATCGGGCAGGCCTTGCGAAGCGGCACAGCGATTTTCCGTACGAGAGGCATTTATATATCATAGTACGCGGGCGCGAAGATCCTTTCCGCAGGGGTCGATCGCTAATTTGACGGGGGCCTTGCGGCGAAATTATAGCGCTCCCGACGCGGGACATCGTGTCATTAAGTAAGCGTTCGCTCGGAAATAACGAGGCGGGGCCGGTGTGGGGTGGGCATTAATTTGCGGGAATTAACGGCCGACGCCGCGCGTTTAATTGCCGGCCGGACGCGTGTGCGGTTACCCCGATGGACGATATGGCCCCGGGAAGACGTTGTAATATTGCGCTATCGCGCGATTACGCCCTATCGTAGTATCCTATACCCGGCCGTTAGATCCTCGAGTTCGACTACGGGCACCGTATGCAATTATTTAATGGAACCGAAAGAACGCGTAATCTACTTATTCCGATGGCGCCTTATGGCTGTTTTATTTTAGCGTGATTGGTGTTTATAGGGGATTCGAGAGTTTTAATGTAGCTTGCGGGGTTTTCTTAATGCGAGTAGGTGCGCACGGCTGTGCGGCACGTCAAAGTGGAAACTGGCTGGTTTTGGTCAGGCGTATATTTAACGTGCGCGCGCGCACCAAAATTCGCGAAGTTTAACTGCATTACCAGCACTCTACCCTTTATGGGAAGCTAGTTTAATGTTTTCGCCAACTTCGCGTTAGCCGTGGTCATAAAAATATTTCAGCGAGTTTCTCTGTTTTGAATTGCAATTATCACTGCGAACTGCAATTTATTAATTGAAATTTATATTTCTGAAAATATACCACATTTCTTTTTGAGTATAATAACAATATTTAAAGTAGTTTAAACTTATTGTACCACAAGAATTGTTCTTTTTCTTGTTTGTGAAAATGGAAATAGCTTTTGAGAAATTCAGAAGAAAATTGGTTATTTTATCTCTTATTTTACCACTAAATGGACTTTTCGCTTCCTTTAGTAAGTTTAAAATCGTCGGCATCGTATCGTAAAATACGGGATTTCTTTTCCAATCATTTTTATATCAATTTAAAACGTTCTTTCAAACACTTTTCCAATCTGATGCAAAGCTTATGAACAAATGTCCCCTTTTTACTTATTTGAGTTGTCTATTGACTTGTTTAAAATAAGACCATCAAGGTATTTATATCCGTTTTCATGCTTTGAATCTTCAATAATTGCACATTGGTAACCATATTTCTAAAATTATTTTCATATTATGTCACACTTTTTGTGTGAACAATTCACAATAATGTAGCTTATTATCTTCATTATTTTTATGTTTATACTAAAACACCCAAAACACTATTAAAGTTTTTTTGATATTCGGTTGTAGTAAATTGTATGTTTTGTATTTTTAAATAATAAATTAATTTATTAATCGTTCACACATTTTCTTAAACTTACACTGCCCTTTGCTTGAGTAATATTTTGGCACAATCAGAGTAAAAAACATTATTTTATGTTTTTGTTTAGTTTATTTTTTTAGTACACATTTATTTAAGCTTTTCTTTGTGAAGTTTTTCGAAATAACAAACATAAAAGACATAAAATATGCTTAGTTTATGTGTCTAGTTTATTTGTTTTGTGCAAATTTATTTAAACAAAAATTATGTTCCAGTTTCCGTTTAATTAATATTAAAATTGTTTGCATTTTACCCGTGTACAAATCAATTTTTAATATCTTAATTATAACACGCACACTGTTGCTTATAAAATTTTTAGATTTATTATCTACGTTATAATAACACCAAAAAAATTCCATAAACAGTTTACATTTTGCAGTTTCCATTATTCCTCTAAATAATGATTTCGCGAAAAAAAAATTTCCATTCCTTCGGCCTCCACTGATCCGAAAGTCTCGTTCCGCGTGATCATCGTTTATCGCTCTAAAATCGTAGCGCGCGAGCGAGCCCTCCGCCGCAGGCGCTCGCGTCGTAAAACAACGAATCCGAATGCAAGCAGCGCGCAGTCGAACGCAGCCAGCAGTCGTGGACTCGCGGCTTAATTAAAGTACCGCCTCGCAGACGGCATTACAGCGTATTAACTTGCCAAACATTTGGAGGGCCATCCAGGCAGCGCGCGCGCGCACCGCGTCGAGATTCTCGGACTGAACTCCTGCGGGGATAAGCGAGAGGGGAATGGGGGTGGCGCGACCGCCCCGTGTTTCGGATAACAGGGGAATATCGCGAGACACTCGACTCCCGCAGCCGCTACTAGCCCTCGAGCGACACTCGACACCGCGCGCGCGTGTGCCCGAGCCCCGTGACAAACACCGGCGGATTATACGGCATAATCGCGAAACCCGAGCGCGCCCAGCCGAGTAATTTCGCCGGCGCGTGAAATATCCGCGAAAGTCCGAGGAAAGCGACGAGCCGAGTTTTCGGAGGCGCGATAATGAGAGGCGACGGCGGGAGAGGAGGGTGGCGCGGAGGCCCCCGGAGTCCTTAACAAATTGCCCGCTTCCCACGAGCAAGTTGGCGCGGGGAGCTTTTTTGGAGCCGACTGCCTGCTCGCACGGGGAATTTGATTTTTTGATTGTGGGATGGATTACTTTTTTTTCGGATGGAGCTTGGAGCTATAAATTTTTTTTCTCGAGTTGTGTGTGAACTTTTTTCTGAACTTTTGACCTTGATAGTTGAATATTTTTGTACAATTCTTTAATCAAATTCTTTTTTAACTTCTTATTTATGGTTTTTGTTTATATACAGCTTTGAGAAATCAATATTTAGAAATATATTTCAGTAATAAATTTAGTAACACCATTATTATTAATTTTTTTATGAAAAACAATTGCGAAGCTTTTTTATTAAGATAAAAACAGATATTACGTCACTTGCTTTGATGGAGTATTTAGAAATGAAGAATTAGGTAAACAAATTTTATTTAAAAATAAGTTAGTTTTTTTATTTATGATGATGCAATAAATAAGATTTTTTTAATTTGTAAAATATTGTGTACAGATTTAGACAAGATTAATAATCTTTCTACTGTTTACTGTAACAATACTGTTTAGAAGAGCGCTAATTAAAATGATTAATATAAGTATTGACTTAATTTTAGCGCTCTTACAAACAGTATTGTCCGAATTTTTAGCAAGGATTGAATAGTACATGGCGTCATAAAAAATAAATAACAGATTCATAATAGCGTCTCCGAGGAAACATCTTTATTCAAAATTTATTTTATTTAAAAGCAAATCCTTGTAGCTGTTATTAAGCTATAAATCACTGTCAGATTAAAAACCATGCTCTTTCCAAAGTTATCTGAAATATCCAAAAGCATTATTTATTTATTTATTTATTGTCAAATAAACTGGAATAAATCCCTTTAATATAAAAAATATATACAAAATTTTATTTTCGCTGAACAAGCTATAAAAGAAGGTGTTAAAACTGTAGTATTGAATTACAAATTTCTATTAATCATAGAATATTAAATTTTAAATTTATTCTTAAATGCATATAATTGAACAAAAAAGTATAACACTACAACTTTTAAGAATCATGAAGCCCGATCAGCCCATCGGTGATTCACTTACACGATCAACCAGTGAATCACACCGCCGCGAAGCTTTAAAATTGAATATAATCCGCCTACGCCGCGTATATCGCCGGCAATTTCGCGGAACGAGGCCCTTATCATTCTCGGTCAATATCCATAATATGCTAATTCCACTTTATCAGCTGGAGGCCCGGTCGCGTCGGACCCTCCCCACACCCTCTCACCCTCACACGCATATTATACTCACGCGTAGCAGCAGTCGGAAGGGCGGAGGCTTGCAAACTGCGAAAGTTCGTCCGCGTCCCCGAGCGAGATCGAGTAGTCCCCGAGGCGAAGCCGATCGACTCCGCCCGATCCGCGCGGAGAATATTTCGCATAATGCGGCCTCATTATGTTAAGGTATACGGGCCGGCGCGTAGCTTGACGCCGCTCGCACGTGCGCGCGAGATATGATTGCCGCGCGATGTTTCGCCGAATGCTCGGCTGCTCCGGGGGAGGCGGGGGCGGCAAAGTTCGCCGGGACTAAACTTGCGGGATTGCCGGGTGTTACGCGTATATAAGGGATCGTTTCGCCCGGGCGAGGACGCGGATAAGTTCTCGCGGCGGCACTTCGGAATTTTCCCCGGCCAGTCGCGCGCCCATGCCAACTTTTGCTGTCTCTATTCTACATAGTTTGGATTAAGGCTGTGGAATACGAGCCGCGGACTTCGCAAGTGCAGGAATTATTGTCGTGCGATCTTCTTTTTTCCGCTGTTACTGCGCTTTGCTGGTTTATGTAACTAGTGGACGCAAGGCGCGGAAAAAGTTTTATATGCGGTAGGGAGAGGAGAGTAGTTTGGGATAAGTAAGCTCGTTTTTACTTGCAGATTTGAATAACAGCTTAGTGGCTGTCAGTTTACTTACAGATGAATTTCATTATTATGAAATAAGTACGAGTAATTCATTTTCGTACTTTTCACATCGTATTTATACAGACATAACTTCAAGAATTGTTTATAAAATTTATTTTGAACAAATTTTTTATTGAAAATTTCGTGAAATAATATGAAAACTAAAGTTCACTATTTACTGTAAATCGTTTATTCAGAATAAAAACAGATTCACGATTTAAATTCACTTCGACCATATTTTTGATCGCAGCATATTTCGCATTCCAGCGCACATTGTTATAAAAACAAAAACATTTAAAACTGTGCGATCCTCCAAAAAAAAATTTTACTCCAGAGCAAATAAACACATTTTTTCAACAACAGCGTCGAATCTCTCGGCGCTTCTATATATACATAAAAAAAGCCTCCCACATTAACAAGAAGAACAATCGTAAATCAAACTCGATATTTTCCGCTCTTTTTTGCGATAAGGCACGATAAATCTGAATCGCAAATTCAAGAAAAATGTCGACCCCGACAGATATGATACTCCCTTCCTCTCTCTCCCTCGCCCGGGCGTTTCTCCCGAAACCGATTCATTTTCCGGGGCCGCCGCGCCTCACGAATTCGAATTTCGGACACCCGAGCCTTATCAGCCGCTGGTATGCAGATTGCGTCGCGCGAGAAAAAATGGCGTAGCGTGCCACGGCGGTGTGGATAAAAAAAGCAAGCCTGGGGACCGGGGGTCGATTGCTATCGTTAATTCCGGGGGGAGGCTCGCGCGCGTCCCGCTGAGCGATCGCCTCATCTTCTCGCGAAAAGTTAGATGAGGGAATTTGTCGGCGGCGATTGCTTCGACGATAGTTCGCCAACTCGCGGGGGGGCAACCGGGGACGGCTGCACTCGTTATATTATACCGCGGCTCGGGCCACCCGATCCCCACGGAGTACACGACGAGGTAGGCTCGGCCGGACCTCGCGGCCGGAAATTTTTTTATCGTATCGAATCACGGGCGACGGAGTTTATGAATTGCGCATCCAAATTTAACTTTTAGTATAACGAGAAATTCTGTATAATCTATGATTTTATGAATTGAAGGAAAAATGTGTTGTTTGTGAAAGAACAAGACGCCATTGACGATAGCGAAAAAATGTTCATAGGTTACTGTGTATCACTTCTGCTTTAAATATCACGAATGAACTTATACTAGTTTATGGTTAAATCTCATAAATTTCACATTACAAAATAAAAAGATTGCCCTACCCTAGAAAGTTAAATTAGTGAAAAATTACGAAAATTAGTAAAATGCACTACAATTTAGTGAAATATGTTGCACTAAATAATCATTAGCAGAGAATGTATACCACTAAGCGGAAGTTTTAGTGGTTTTTTCTAATTCAACTTTCGAGAGTATATATAAGATATCAATTAATAGTGCATTAAATAGTATGAAATATTCAATTCAATAAAAACAAATTTCTTAATTGTAAATCTAAATGTTCAGAATTAGGATTATTTTTTTAAAACAGTATAGTATTTGCACGATGTTAATATTTTATTACGTAATTTTTCTGCTAAAGAATTAATATTTGTAAAAAAATGTTACATACGATAATAGTAGATATTTCATTCTACAATTAATGGAAAGAGGAAGCAATAAAAGTTTGTTATGTGCATTTTAATTTATAAATTGAAGTTAATAACATATAAGGTTTCAATATTCAGGTTTATTTTTTATTTTATTCTGGCTATTCTTATTGCAGCCCAATATATTTTTTAACGTGAAGTAATTCAGTGTGCGATTATCAAACAGGCCTCTATGATTATATTCAATTCATCAACTTCAATCGACTATTATTGCTTCCTCCTATAGGAAGCTTGGTAATAGTAAAAATTTTCAGTTGTTTAAAAACTGCATAAAAAATTTCAATCCATTATATCTATTAGTTTTTGAGAAAAAAATTAAAAAATGTAAAAAATGCGTTTTCTATGTCCA
>JAXIUT010052343.1:0-10744 GCA_035586675.1 Eurytoma californica | reverse complement strand
GGAGAAGACCTCCATAAAATAATAATCCTCTGGCCGAGCGCTCGACGCTCGACCGAGCGGAGAGGTACCATTGAGGGATACCGCGATACCTGGTTTTTCCAGATCAACAATATCAATTGGCTGCATATTAACTAAAACACAACACATGTGCAATATATCATCTATACAATGAAACAAATTTGCAGGTATTTTATTCAAAATTTTCTGAGATTTTAAGCATTTCATGATTCTTTTCATGTGCATGTGAACCTTTGTTTCACTGCAGGTTGTCGTATTTTCTTCTTTATCAGGTTGCTTTTTATTATGCAGATGTGGTGGAGTGAGTAAAAGCAAATTTTTTCCTGTTGAAACTGCTTTGTTGGATTTCCGGATAATTTTTATCAGCTAAAATTTTATCTCCATCTTCTAGGAGATTAAGTAAACCAGATTCTGTGGCTATTTGGGAGTTACTCATCCTCTCACCAGCAACTTTTGATTTAAAACTAATGAGTCCTCCTGGAGTAACACCGATAAGAACTTTAGCAGTGAAACCTTTCTTGTTGTGCGAATAATTATTCTCTCGATTATCTGCATTTGCTGGAACTTCAACCTTAAACTCTGTGCAATAAATTATTACTCAAGTGTCACTATAATCAGGATGAAAAAACTGTGGCATTGTTGCTTCATTGGGTCCAGTTGCTTTATCTACATAAGTTTTTCGTATAGTTCCACATTTTTTGTCCTTGAACTTTTTCTGATTTGGTATTATTACTGGACCTTTATTGTCTGTTATTTCTGTTTGTATCTCTACATCATTATAAATATTACTAATGTATCTATTGCATATAAATGTTTTATGTGGTTGAAAGCAATTAAAAAAGATTTCTGCTTGACACCCTTTATAGGCATATTTCAAACTTTCACTTTTGTTTGTTTCAGAATCTATTCCAATCTTCTCAACATTAGACTGTTGTTGATTCAGGAAATTCAATTATTTTTCTCCTTTCCATAAAGCGAGCATGTCTAATCAAGAATAAAAGCTTTTAATGTGATGTGATAAGGTAAAGAAACTATTTTAAATGCAATAAATGCAAAAATAGAAATATTTAAGTGAAATATAAATATTAAATATTGAAATTTATAAATGTAAATTTATGTAAAACAACTATAAAGTTGAAATAAAGTTAATGTACAAAAAGAGAAAACAGTTATTTATCTGAATTTGATTTGTATATTTGTAAATTTCATATATTACCTGTTTATTTTGCTTGCTTTGTTCACTCTTTTGGCTCTGTATACAGGAGGAAATATTGTTGGAATATAACTGGGATTTTTGATTGCCAATAAAATTCGCATTACAGATTAAGTGATGCGGCTTAGGAATCCATGGCGATCCATCGGGACTGAAACATAACACGAATATAATGAACACTTGTTTTGTTTATTTACATCGGTAAGATAAAAAAGTTAGGTTATATCACTTGATTCGCTTTACTGCTGCGAGCCACTTTTTTCTTTGATCTATTTTACATCTCGCGGCTGGGAAAGTATAGAATTTGCAATGACTATTAGTACCGGTATTTTTGCAATTCACTATGCAGCAAGTAGAATGACCCATTTTCTGCAACAATTAATTACGTATCTAACGTTAGAAAGTATTCCAAGAAATTTGACTCCTTTACGGCACCATGAGCGTTTCAATCGATTTTCATTTTTTAATATCCTCTCCATAGGTGCCACGCATATATAGGTGCAATTATCTATTCGGTATCAGGTCGCGAAGTTTCGGAGCGATCGCGACGCCAGCTGTACTCCGTACTCCCACTATCAACGTCGATAGAGAAAGAGAACGAGATGCATAAGATGCATTATACATAAACTGCATATATACTGCATGAGTAAGACAAGGAGGGAAGAGAGAGCATGCGCGCAATCGAGAATATCGATATACTGTTTTGCGTCGCAAGCTGCAGTCGCATTTGCACTCGGTTTTCGGCTTCTGTTTTGACAGTCCAGCGGCCCGGGTATACCAACCTCGCGGTTCACCCCAAGAAAAAAAAAGCAGCGAGAACACACGCAAGAAGTGGTCCGAACAATTAATTAGGCGATCGCCGGAAAATGCGAGGCGGCTCTGCGCCGGGGTCGCTGTTGTGATCCTGAAAAAGTGGTTCCCCGCGCCCGAGGTGTCGCGAGAGGTGAGGAGAGGGAGCGCCTTTTTTTCGGCGCGCGCGCGCGCGCGCGTGCACTCGGTCGCGCTTTTTCTTGTTTACTTGTTTTATACTTGCAACGCGTACGCGGCGACGGCGGTCCGCTTTATTTTTAGAGGGTAAGCGGCGGCGGGAGACACGAGGCGCGCACGGAAATAGCCACCACCGTGTCCGCAACGAGCGTCGAATCGCACCACCGGGGTAGATGTGCGCGGCGACGTGCACGGGGATTGTCTTTGGCACGAGCGCGAGCGATCATTCGCCTCTACCCTGGAGCGGCACAAGGTCGGCAGTAGCCACACCAAAGATATGGTGTTGCCCTACGACTGGCAGACGACCAAAAAAAAGGTCGCGCAGAGAAGCCAATACTTATTAGAAATGGGGCAATGGTGAGTGATTTTTTGCTTTTCTTACGTGTGCTTTCGTGCATGTGTATATGTGCTTTTATTTCATGCCTGGTACTTTGTATTGTAACAGTGTTCTATTTTCTAGGTCCGACTGCAAATTTATCGTGGGCCAAGAGCCCAATCAACAGATTATGGAGGGACACAAGGTTTTTCTGGCGATGTCTAGTCCAGTCTTTGAGGCAATGTTTTTTGGGGGAATGGCTGAAAAAAATGATCCTATTCCAATAAGAGATGTACAGCCCGAGGCTTTTAAAGCGTTATTGGAGTACATTTATACTGATCGAGTTGATCTTGGATCATTTGAGCTTGCTTGCGAACTTTGTTACTGTGCTAAAAAGTACATGTTGCCTTTTCTGGTCGAAGAATGCACAAAGTATTTGTGGTCCGATCTGTCTCCAAAGAAGGCCTGTCGAGCGTACGAGTTTGCAAAACTATTCGAGGAGCCTGTACTTATGGAAAAATGTTTACATATTATGCGTACAAAAACTAGTGAAATAATAAGTGAATCTAGTTGGGACGATGTAGAACAGAGTACTATAATGACAATTTTAGAGCAGGATGAATTAGATGTTACCTGTGAAATAGAATTGTTCAACGCAGTTGAAAGATGGGCCAAAGCAGAATGTGTGAGAAAATCTTTGGATCAGGATCATAAATCTTTTAAGGCTGTAATTGGTAATGCTTTAACGAAAATTCGATTTTTAACTTTAACTCCACAAGAGTTTGCAGAAGGACCTGGAAAATCTTTACTGTTGGCATCAGAAGAATCTTTTGCTCTTTTGATGAATATTGCCTCTCGCAACAGTGGAAAATCTATGCCTGAGGGGTTTTCTACAAGCATACAAACTAGATCCAATAATTTATTAAATTTACAACTTTTAAATACTGATACCTCGGTAAGCATTACAATCACATTAGTTGTTGTTCATTTATTTCTTTGTTTCTGATTACTCTATTGTTATTTTATTTACTTTTCAGAAAAAATTAAAATCAGTTAAAATTTTTGGAAGGCCATATGATTTAGAAGAACGTCCAATCAATTTAGTCACATCTTCATTTCATAACTTTTCTACTGGAGAACAATTCTCTTCTCTACAAGAACCAATAACTTTAAGAAGAAATGTAGGAGAAAGTAGTAGCAGTTCACAGACAAGACCATTTGCAGTAACAAACAGTGATGTTCGAGATAGTCCAAAATATTACTGCGTTAGAACTGTAGAACAAATAACAGAAATCTATAATGATAATATATTGGATTGCACTGTTACTTTTATTGTTGACAAGAATATTTGTGTACTGGGACTTCAAGTGCCATCACAGATTTTAAATATGGTACTCTATGATTACTATTACATAATTTAATTAGAAAGTATCCTTAATTTTAAAATATTTTAATTGCTTTTAATCATTTTTTACAGCCAACTGATACTCAGCCTCCAAAATCATCGTATACAGAAATTTTATATGCACATTTGCTTGATTCTTTTGGTACTCGATTAACGTACACTCATTTCAGCACAAAAGTTAGTGTTCAAGATTTAATAGAAGTAACTTTTAATCGACCAGTGTATGTTCAAAAACACAAGGTATGTATTTCTTTTTCTCAATTCATTCAAATACATATCTACAGAATTAAATGTACTAAATATTAAATAATTTTATATTTTCAGTTGTATAAGATAGGAGTGGTTTTTAACCGGGAGGGCAGGTACCCACTAGCTACTTGCAGCCAAAATAAAATCTGTGATAATGTTTTATTCGTTTTCGGATCTGGCAATCCATCAGACACAGCGCGAGACGGTCTTATACGATCCATTATTTTCACGTATCGTTAATGCATGCTTTTAAGTCTGATAAGTTTCTACTTCCATAGGTTTGTGATACAAGTGGCGAATCGAAAAAAAAAACAGTTACATACTGTAAGAAATTGTTTTTTTCTATAATTGTTTTTAAATGGTTACTTACGATGTTGTGTATGATTTTTATGATTAAAACAGAAAATTTTCATATGTACTTTTATAATAGTACCATTTCTACTTTATTTTGTTTTCGCACAGAAAAATATTGGATAAATGGTTTCAAGGTGATTGAAACAAATGACTAAAAATACTTGTCGATTTATTAATATAATATAAAAAAGATATATATATATATTTATATATTATTAATATAATATATAAAAGATATATAAATATATATAAATATGAAGTGACTGTTACATTGTACAGTTTCAGAATAGGAAGAGAGATAATTAAGTAAATTAAAATACTCTTCAGTTTTTTTTCTCTTCCTCTTCTAACTGTTTTAATATATTACAATATTGTCGTAACGCTACTGTCATCTTAAGTTAAAAGAGAGTTAGTGTTTCACAAGCTTGTCAAAAGAAATGATTTCAAAAAAAGTGCTTGTAGAAAAGTCAATTTTATAATTTTTTTCACAACAGCCTCTATGTCTCTCTCTCGTGGCTACACGTAAAAATATAATTTATATTAAAAAAGAAATGCAAAAAAGAATTTACACTAAGTACAAAAAACTACTTTACATACAAAGTTTCCTTTAAGTACGTTTTTCAAATAGGACAAATTATGTGTACAAGATATATAAAATAAACTCATTTCCAATAAAAAAATATACCCATCTTTTAATATCACAGTCTCTATCAATAAAATTCGAAAAGCGTTCGTATAAAACGTCAAAAATCTTGTATAAAAAATATTATGTACATGTGAATTTTCTTGTAGACTCAAGGCGCGGTCGGCAAGTGGTTCATGGCGATCATCTCTTCCGCCGGCTGTTCGTCTGGCTCGTCGGCGTTTCTAACCGGTTGCCTGCGGCGCCTGAAGATTCTGAATTGCGCGAATCGCGCGGTCGGCCCGGCAACTGCCAGCATCGGACACAGCAAAAACGTAGCGTACACCCAGCTGACGGTCATGACGATCACGAGGAAGTTTCCAATTTGAATGTAAGCGAGCACCTGCGAGGGCAGGACTAAGGCACCGGCGGCGGCGGTGGTCAGCGCGGCCATCAGCGTCGGTCCGGCCATCTTCTCCAGAGCGTCCCTGACGCGCTGCTCGCGCTGCTCCGCGGTGCTGTGGCGGTAGCACACGCCGTAGTGCATGCTGAAATCGACAGTGAGCCCGATGGCGGTGGACACCGCGACGTTCTCCAGTACGTTGAGCCGCCAGCCGAGGAGCACAAGCGCAGCCACGGTGACCACTATGGCCATGGCAACGGTCAGTATGGCGTACAGGCTCACGAACGGATTGAGCGTGACCAAACCGAGGACCGTGAAGGCCAGGCCCATGGACACGACGATGGACCATATGGTGCCCTCGTACAATGTGCGCTGCAGCTCGTAGAACTGCAGATCGCTGACGAACCATCCGTTTTTCAAGCCCGGCGGTGCGCCCTCCAGCTGCGTTTGCGTCCACGCCTCCACCGTCCGGTAGAACCGGTCCATCTCGGCGAAGGAGAACGAGAAAGTGGAGTTGCTGTCGTACTCTACGACCAACGCCACCATCTCCGGCGTGACCCTCTCGCTCGTCTGGTTCTGCCGGGGGAACCGGGGTCCGGCGGTGATCCTCGAGGCGGGCACGTACTGCCAGAGGTGCGTGGGCGTGCGGTACATCTCGGCGATGGCGATGCGGACGCACTCGCTCAGCACCCACGGCTCATACGGGAAGGCGCTGCTGCGGCAGCAGGGCGAGTAGTCGATCTCCGGCTCCACCGGGTCCTCGCAGGACCGCTCCATCCACGGCCTGATGGACTCGATGAAGCAGTTGGGTAGAAGAGGGCCCAGAGTGCTGTGGTAGAACGGCTGGTGCCGGAGTCGCTCGCAGAAGCGCTGCAGCCACTGCTGGGATTCGCGGACCGTGATGTTGAAGCTGGGGTCGAGGACGAGGCTGCCCCTCGACGCGGGATCGAAGTGGTCCCCGTTGTCCACCGGCAGTACGCCCCACACGAAGCGCATCGTGAGCATCTGGTCCGGGTCGTCGAGTGGCGGTCGATCGGAGTAGAAGCGATGGGCGTACTGCAACTCGAAGCGCTCGAAGGGATGATCGGCTCGGAGGAGCTGGAAACCCGGTGAATCGGGCAGCTGGAGGCCGGGTCGGTAAAAAACGATGTAGCAGGCGGCGACGCTGAGAGCGCCGAAGACGGCGAGCCAGACCCAGCGCAGGGATATCACGGTTCGAGCGAGAGTATCGGTGAAGAGTCGACTGAGTCGATCGATCGAAAGCTGCAAGGGCTGCAGAATCCTGTTCCTCAACGGCAATAGCATCGGCACGTTGCAGTGTATTCGTTCGGCCGCAATCACGCAGGCAGGTAGCCACGTGATCATCAGGAGAAAATTGACGATGACTGTCGTCCCGGAGAAGATGCTGAAGCTGTTGATGGCGGTGACGTTGCTGACGATCGAGGCGAAGAAGGCGACGGCCGTAGTGAGCGTCGATACGAACATCGCGGGCACCGCGTGCCTGAGCGTCTCGTGGGTCAGCCGGAACAGCGTATCGTCCGCCCTGGCGGGGGCTTCGCGCTTCGTGCACTCCCACACCTTGCAGAATATGAAGGCGTCGTCGGAGCCGATGCCCACGGCCACCACCACCGCCAGCACATTCATGAACGGGAACAGCTCGATGCGCAGCACCAGTCTGTAAAACATGAAGCTTATGGCGAGGCTGAACAGCACGACGAGGATCGTCGCCAGTGTGATCACGAAGGAGCCGGTGTACGCCCAGATGCAGATCGTCACGAAGACGCATCCGAAGAGCAAGTAGAGCGAGTCCGAGATGAGCAGGCGGTCGAACAGTAGGTTCTTCAGATCGAACTGCATGCCCACCACCTGGAAGTCGCCGTGCACCAAATTGTCGATGTTCAAGTTCTCGTAGTAATCCAAGGCGTCGGTGCTCGCGGCTATCGGTAGAATCAGCATCACCGAGTACAGTGGATTCTCCGTGTCGTTCTTGTGCTTCGGGAAGAATCCCACGTCGAGTAGATAGTGAATCATGTGGTACACGGCGTTCCCGTGGCGGTAGCAGGCGGCGGGCACGCGGAGCCTACACGTCTGGTCCTCGGCGCAGTCGGCGGTCAAGTCGCCCTTGTGGTACAAGACGTGACACTCGATCAGCAGCTTGCGCACGGCGCTCAGGTCCGCCTCGTCGATCTCCTCGCAGGACGTGCGGTTCGTCAGAAAAGCCACGTAGTTCGCCGGGGACCAGGTGCGGCAGTACGCGCGCTCCTCGGGGAGCTCCATCTGGCACAGCGACGAGAAGTGCGTGCTGGTGCGGAAGACGTCGTCGATCAGGCACTGGGCGCGCACGCCTTGCAGTGTCCACAAGTCCTGGTCGTCGTTTTTGGAGCCGACGACGACCCTGGCATACCCCGGTATCGGATCATTGCAGAAAAAACCTGTCGGAGTCGTCGCCTTCTTCGGGAACTTCTTGGAGCGCTTCTTTCGCGGTATATCGTCCGTGAAGTTGATGTGCACTCGGTGCTTTTTCTTGTTGTGTTTCTTCTTCGAGTAGTTCTTCTGGTGCTTGATTTTAGGCTTGTACGTGGTAGTTTGGTGCTCGAGGTCCTGCAAGTAGTAGTAGTATTCTAGAGGATTGTTCGTCAGCTGCTCCTTCGCGTCTTTCAAGTTCTCCCAGGCTCGCAGTCGTCGGGCTAGTTCGGTCCCGCGGGCCTCGAAACCTGCCTGTGGATCTTTGAAATTCGGCATCTTGTCGGTGACCAGTGGCACGGTGATGCAGGACAAGGACGAAAAAAACACCATTGCGATAATCAGCCAGTGTTTTCGCACGAGCAGTCGGGAGTACCAGGAGTAGTCCATTTTTCGACAATACGCTTATTATTCCGTTTGTCCAGTTTGAATGCTTAAATACACATTTTTGGCCTATCTGAAAATTGTATTTATTATTATTATTATTATTTACTTTGTTAGAATTTGTATTAGAAAGCAATCTTCGGTGTATCAAAATTAAGAAAAAAATGTTTAAATTGAATATTGCAATCTATATTAAAAGATTATCTATTAATATAAATTCTCAAATGTTATCTTTGACGTTTTATAATTAAGAAAAACTACTTAATTTAAAAATACTATTTATACTTCAAGATCGTATTGGTCGTTTCAAAATTACGAGAAAATACTTGATTTAAAAATTACCGTTTATTTTAAAAGGTCATTTTTGTCGCTTTAAAATTAAAAACAAAATAATTAAATTTGAATTTATTACAGTTTATTATCACCGAATTACTCACCGAGAGAATACAAATAAGTCAGAGTAGAATCGAAAGAAACTTGATACATCAGCTGACTAGGAATCAAGTTGGACGACGGGTCACCGCAGCTATTTATTCTCGTACTCTCGATAACTTCTGCTCAACGGCTTGTGTTTGTCCAGTGCTCCTCGGAGGTATTCTCGACTGTGCCCACTCGACCCCGGGCCAAGTCGAAGCGTCGGAATCCACGCGAATATTCGCACGGATAGAAATGTAGAGACTGGCCGGTAGCCGGGAATCCACTGATCGGCGTAACCGCGCGATCCGGCGTGTTATGAACCACTGGTTGATTCCGATCCGTTCGGTCCGTTCCGTTGCGATAATCGCGGTATAAGTGTCGTTTTATTTATTAATCGCTAATCCGATAAATGAGCCACTTGTATACTTTAATTAATAAATAAATACCAGCATTCGCCCTGATAAGGAACGGTCATAGCCTTTTATTAGGCAGCCAACCATCAGAATTGGAAAAAGGGGTCCTAATGTTCGTATCAGCAATTCAGAAAAACCCTAAAACGCGCAGCCAAAATCCAATCCGACGGGAGAAATGCAGGTCGACCCTAAAGTCCGATACAGGTATACTCCAAGGTAGGAGACCACCTGCGTCGCGCGGCACTTTGGCTGCGCCGCCAAAGTTTGAAGAGGCTGCGGCTTCATTGTTACCTGCTTTGCGTGCACCTGACGCGATCGGATATCTCAAGCATTTTCTTTTCGGAGTTTTAATTTTCCTCGATTGAGGGGACGCGTTTTTGAGTTTTGTGCAAACCCCTATGGAGAGTGGAAGCAAGGGTTTCCATTTTATATTATCACGGTAAGAAAAATTTTTATCCGAGTGGGAGGATGCGTATTTACAGTAATTATTAAATACATTCTTGGTTTATTTAAGAAGTATCTTTTTTCCGTTTGTTTTAACTCAATGATTTTTTGTATCAGCTATAATGATATCTTACGAAAGTATAAATATTTTTATTGTGTTCTCGATTCACCTGTAAAAGCCACTTTATTGATTGGAAAAGTGGGACAAAAGAATCATTTGATTATCGCGAATTTTTATTTTGATATTAAACTCCAAAATATTAAATAAGACGTAATAGTTTTAATGTAATCCTACATTTTTCGAAGCATTTAAGTGGCTATATGCAGTTGAGTTGGAAATAAAACATTATAATGAACGCAGGAATAACATTGATTGTTCATGCTGCATAATGTACTATATTAAAAGTATAGTACATTTCGCAACGGGGGCGGAAACGGATTATTGGCCTCTCGAGACGTTTTTCGGCCAAGCGAAGCGAAGTCGAAAAGTTTAGGTAGGCAAAGATTCGCTTACACCCCAGTTTTGAACTATATTTTTCAGCCCGATGGCCTCAAAATCGCGTTTCAAATGTCGATTTTGAGGTTAGTGGAATGAAAAATAATTTAATTCGTAATATTATTCAACTAATCAATAGATCAGAATCAATTTTTGATGTACTTCATTACTCTTTAGTATGTTGATCATATTCTTTGTTTGAACATGGGATAAAGTTTTCTCTAAAAATGCGTTAGAAGATTTTTGCGTTGTTTTTAATCATATTCTAATGTTTTTTGAAAATGTGAGTGCGTGTGTGTATGTGCATGTTGTTTAAATCAAAAAGAAGCAAATGATCAATTGTTGTTGTTTATTATTATTAATTGCAATACACTAATTATTAATACACTACCTCCGATTTTAAATCTAATATCATCCCTGTTAAAAAAAATGAGCTGCGGATTGAGCTGCAAATCGAGCTGCGAAATGAGCTACGAATTGAGTTACGATCGCAGCTACGATTGCAGCTCCGATTTTGGCCGCATTTCGCAGCTGAATTCGCAGCTAAATTCGCAGCTAAA
>JAXIUT010052322.1:0-10745 GCA_035586675.1 Eurytoma californica | reverse complement strand
GAGTTTATAAACTATTCAGTCAATTTGTAAAAATTTTAATTTTAAAACAATTTTCTCCACATTCACTCGTTCACGCATGCTAATAATTTACATTCACTCCTGATAAAACGTAATAAAATATCTCTTTTTATTAGATAAAGTATTGGTATTCCTCCTGGGTAAATGTTTTGGATATTTAAAAATAATGAAAATACATTTTCAATTATTTTTCGTAAATAAATGCCTGATCAATGTCTTAAATCACCACCTCATTTGCGCGAAAATAAATAATGAACTGCCTAAAAAATATAAAAATGATCCTTGAAATAAAAAAATGAAAAGAAATGAAGAAATACAGTCGAAATCAAGCGAGCGAATTAAGAGGTTCCAGAAGCCATTGTACAATAACCTCTGACAGCGTCGAGTGAGATCTCGGCTGAGCGATATGCAGCGACGTACGTGTAAAACGCGAGCATTTTTGCATTAATCCCGCGCCGCCGGGAATTAATTCAGGAGATAAACTATTTTTCTGGCGAATACTCGGCGGCGCGGATATGCGTCTGACTTCTCACGCGTGTCAACCGGCCTCCGGGACTGGGCTCGCGTAAAATGATTTATCGGTAGATAGGCCGCCGCGATACGCCCGCCGCCTTCGCCGAGCGACCCGCAAAAAAGCTGGTAATGAGCTCCACTCTAGATTTGTTCTCCAAACGGATCTGGCGCGAAATTGAATTAGTCCGCCAATTAAAATTTCATTTTCCCTTTTTTTTTCAACGCGATATTATACAATTAAGAGCGCATCGCGGCTTAAGGCGTGCACCTGATATATCCCTTTACAAAACATAAATTTCGCTATCGCCAGGAATTCACTTTCACGGTGTGTTTTGAGAGGTGATATCATAACATAAACATCTCGAGTTTCCGCAGCGAATGAAAGCGAAATCCAAGGATCTTTTCTGAGCGATTTTTTTCCCGAGATGCGAAGTTGGCTATAAGAAAAATTCGAGAGTGATATTGTAATCTTGCTGGTAGAGCTGCAGTTTGCTGATTTACATACTCCCGTTTCCGGTATACATGACGAAGCACTGCAATAATCGCGGGACCCTAAGGAGAAGCCTGAGCAACTGCAATTTCAGAAATTTGCACTAAGCAAGGTGTTGTGTTGCTCGCCCACGCCGTATCTCGGCGTGGACGAGAAAAAAGTGGAGATAACACCAAGTGCAACTGCGTCTTAGTTCCTTCTACCTTGAACGAACAGATCGTGCAGTTACAGAAAATTTTCTTCTTATTTTGCGATTACACTTTAAGACATTTTTTTATTCAAAGTTTATATAGTAATCGTATTTGACTACAAATTTTGGACAACAGTTATAGAAATTAGTAATAAAACTGAAAATTTGAAGAAATTTTAAAATTACTGAATAAATAAAACATAATTGTAATATTTTTTAAAATGTTTAAAAAAGAGATTTAAGATAGACCTTTTTTTTACATATTTATGTAAACATAAGACTGCAAATTCTTGTTTTTGATTCTAGTTATGGAACAAAACTTACGTCAGACAAAATAAAACATATCAAATCCCTATCTATGTGTAAACAATAAATGTAGTCGTAAAAGTTTCTTGGAAAATTAAACATCTGAATTACTCAATTCTGTATTATATTTATCATTATTATTTGCCGGGGGTAAAAAGTAAATGAGATTTGATTAAGCAAATAAAATAATTTCTACAAGGTAATGCAGTAATTTAACCAGTTTTTCGAGCATTTTATCATGTCCATTCCAGCGCGGCGCTCCGGCTGCAACTCCAACAAAAAGGAGCGCAGCGAGAGACGCGAGGGCGATTTTATCCTAATCCTCGGTGGACAAGTGCCAATGTTCCAGCGCGCGGATTTATTTTCATTCTATCTACGAGTCGAACACGCTGCTTAGTCAGGCGGAGCCAGCCTTCTTTTCTCGTTTCCCGTATCGAAATACGCGGAGCACATATCGATATCGCGCCCAGTTTCTCGGTAATAAGTCGGGAACGACGCCAGACTCGAAGTGTGAAGAAAAAAAAAAAGGCGAGAAAGAAACTGTCAAGCCTGCGCATTTGATACAAAACGCGCCCCGGCGCAATCGCCCCGGATATATCTGCCCCGGCCGCGCGCGTATCGCGTAATTGGAGCAACGGGACGCAGCGCCTCGTTTCCCTACCCTGAAATGGGATATTAATATTTCGCCGTCTCCTTATCTCGTCGATTCTCTCGCTCTCTCGTACACTCCATTGTTGTTGCGCGCGCTGAAATCGGCGACGGAACGTACGGTCCCCCGATCGGCACTTTAGCGCGGAGCCAACTTTCGAATTCAAATCGGTATGCCCCCGCGAATTCCGCCAGTCATTCGGCAATCGCTTCCTCGATCCTCGCCGCGCGTATAATACGCTCCGAGCGATTGAGTTTTTCTCATCACACCGCGGGACCCCCATTGTTGCCCGCGCCTCTAATCCGATTTGAGATTTCGTTGGGCATAATGGAACGCGAGAGTTTTGAGGAAATTTTTCTCGTGACTCTGGCTTTTTTTTTCGACGCTGCGACGACGCTCCCGATCGCGTTGACGGCGCGTTGCACAAGGCGAGAGGGGAAAAAAGCGCGATTGACGATAAAACGGGAGATTAATTAGAAAATCGAGAGAATTCGATTGCCGGTGATTTAGGATTTTATGTCAGTTTTGATTTATGTTGCGTGTCTTTCTGAATAATTGTTTTTCAAAGCGATACATGCAAAATTAATTGCTTCGAAGATGATGAGTGTAATGCGTACGGATTTCACGGGATACTGTGCTGGAATGCCGAGAAGGCTGTATTACATGTCATTGCATCATTAAACATTTTTTTTAAAGAAATGTATCCTTTTATTCGTTTCTCAATTACAAATTATCATGTCAAGTTAGCTATTATAACATGCTTGATAGCTGTAATATATGCATATTTTATTACATTCTTTTTTTACTTTCCAATAAAGGCAATTGTTTCCTGTTTATTTTATATTATTTATTGTGTAAAAATTAAATTTTTATTACAAAATAATTAAATAGAAATGTGATTAATTTTTATTTAAAATACGTGTCACCTACTTCCTCTAAATCAGAATATCAAACTATTGTCAAATTTTAACGCGAAAATAAGAAGAAACCTTTTGTTCCTCATATTTCCACAATAGCAGAAAAGACGACAATGCCGATGACCGACAATATTTTCCGGAGGCCGTACAAAATCGTGAAAACGGTACCAGCTCACAATGGCCTGCCAATAAACGCGTCGTTTAAAAAACATTCAGCGCGAATCATTAAGAAGTCCGAAGCCCAATCGACGTGACCGCCTCCCATTGAACGCAGCGGAGGCAGTGGCCGCCTTGAAGAAAGCGGCCTCGGACAGCTGAGGAAGCCTTTCGCGAATGGCGTGAAATTTTCCGCTTTCCCCGACTGCGCAACGATGATCGATAGTGTCGAAACGTCCGAGACAGCTGAGCGGATGTAACGCCTTTGCGGCGCTGCGGCTCTCCCTCGGATTTTCGGAAAGCCGAGTCAACAAGTGGGCGCGGGGGCAGTGCGCCCGGCGAACGAGTGCGCGCGTGGAGGGAGACTGTTTTGCGCCAAGTTTTTTTTTCTTTTTTTGGGATCTTTTGTGGTTTACGAGGCGACGAAAGCTGCAATTTGAGGTAGAATTTGAGACTTTATTTTTTATTATTGAGATCTGGAAGTCTGAAGGGAATTTGTGTTTTCGCATTTTTTAGTATAATAGCGTTATTGTTAAATTCACGTGAAAATATTTTGTTTATCAATTTTAATTTATAGACAGAAACGTAATTTTATTCATAATTGGTATATTTTCTTTTCTACGTTCGTAGTAAATTACATCACAATTATAAAATGGCATGCATATCACCGTATCTATAAGAACGCACTAAGATTATAGCAAATTATTAATAAACTGTGAAACTAAAAATGTAAAACAGTCCGGTTTCACTAAGACCTATATGGTGCAAGTCAGGATAAATTCACTAATTTTCAAGTTTTTGTGTACTGTATTTACATGGAAAATGAAAATTTCTCTAATTTTATACTTTCCAGAAAGTGAACTAATAAAAATTTTAAAAATAATTAATTTTCTAATACAGGAATGTGCATGGGATCGGAAGCAATAGTAGACAATTTTTTTAGGAAACCTCAGCTAAATTTCAAATCGCTGTAAAGTAATCCTTGCAATCGCAACTTTCTGACCCGGTGACATAAAGCATTAATTTCCTAGTAATCCAGTTTTCAGTTCTCACAAAATCCGTCGGTGAATACCCTGGTCGCCTTTTTCAAGCGTCCGCGTCATCGTAGGGTTGCGCCGTCAGCCAAAGGGGGGGCCCTCGCTAAGTACATCTTTAAAGAAGCGCCCGCTCACAAAACCTTACAACCGTAGAAAAAAAAAAGGGAAAAAGGAAAGACGGACGTCACCTGGATCCGGAGGTCACGGCGAAAACCATGAGATTTCTACGGGCCGGAGAGCCGCGTACGTTTTTCGGGGGGAAAAACTCGCTAAATACGTCCTTAATGTCGCGCGCGCTGTCCCCCCCCTCTTCCCATTGTGCGCCTGCGGTTACGCAATTCACCGCGGCGACAGTCACGGGACTCCGCCGGGGCACAAAGGCCCTCGTGTATCCCTTTTTCTCCGGTCGAGTCTCGATCTCTCCTCGTCCCTCGACGACGTCGAGGAAAATCAAATAACCGGATGCTGGCGCGATTTTTCGTCGCCTCTGGTTCCCTTTTTTTCTCCCTTTTTTTCGAGCCCGCGAGTCTGCTAAGCGGGAGATGTTTTTTTTTTATACTTACTCGATGGATATCGGAGGTGTATCGAACGCTGGAAGTGGATGTTTTGAAGTCTTTATGACGAGCGGGTTATCGCGATGGTCCGGCGATTTCTTAGGAGGGTTTGGAAAGATTTTAAGGGAAAAGGGGGAAACGAGACGATTTCATCGGTGATTGAAATATGAGACGGCGACGTTAGTTACGCTTGTATGTGTTTTGTGTAAATATCGATATTTTTTTCCTTAGAAATGCTTTTTTGGCATCTTTACTGCATATATTTTAGGATTTTTATGAGATATTTACTTTATAGTCTTTTTTGCACTTTCAGAAAATGTCGAATTCTTATGAGCCACGCAATTACAAAATGTACTTCGTACTAGCTATTTTCGTACGCAGTGTTATTTAATAATTTTTCAGTTCAAGGTGATTAAATCGTTTCTCATTTTGATTACGTATTTAGTTCAATTTTCGTATCGATTTACGATGAGTAAGCAAAATTATCTTTAATTTGTGTTTGAGCTGTTTTAAAAATAAAAAATCAACAACGATGTAGTGATAACATGATAACAATTAAATTCTGTCATACAGTGGTCCTTTATAAATATGAGAAAATGTTGAAATTATTAATTTTCATGTGTTTTAAAATCACGAGAGTAAAAAAAAAGAAACCTTGAAACTTCGATTAATTTTCTTGAAAAGATATAGCCATTGTATAATAACGTTACACAATTGATGGTAATCGTATACAAACAAAACCGTCGTAAAAGTTAATAAATTACCATGTATCCATAAAAGCAGAGTCATTTAGTCAACTACGATCTCGTTTCTAATAAAATCTCGTACTCATATGAGGATTTAACATTTAATGATAATTAACTAGTCCAATTTATCGACGTACGTCATTATATCCTATTTAACGCAGCGGAACGCAAAAAAAGGCAGGTATACGCTTCACCGAGGCGCGCAAAAAAACAATGATGCGAGGAAAAAAGCGGACACATACAAGAGCAAGGGGCCTCGGAGGAACACAGGAGAAAAACAGTGCTGGAGCACTAAAGGAGGGCTCAGCCTGCTCTTCCTTTTTAATTTTGGAGAATCCAGTTAGAGGCCGGGGAGATACATCGGACAATCCCCCTCGCGGGCTTCATTTAAATAAGCCGCGTGTAAGTACTAGAGAGAGGCTGAAAAAGACGAGCCCCGAGCCGGGCAAAAAAAAAAAGAGTAAGGACGAGCCGCGCACGCACGCACACACGCACACGGCGGGGCCCTCTCGCTCGCTTTTTATTTCTCCGTCTCGCGGCGCATTATGTACATTATGATTCGTCATTTCGGAATAACAACGAACCACGCCCTCGGAATTCAGCATTTGGGACACGCGCGCGAGCGCGCCGAGCTTCAGGGAAGTGCGCTCCCTCCGCCGCGCGCGCGCATTCTTCGCGACGGCGGGCGCGCTGAATAGCGGTTTTACCTGAGGAAATCATCGGGGGCCTTATTTATTGTTTCTCCCGCGCCGACAGCGGCCCTCGGACGACAGTGAGCGCGCGCGCCCAAGAGCTGGAATGCGTAATCCTTTCATTTCGAGGGCTCCGACTGTATTTGATGTGCCGGCGCTAATGTGGCTTTGCTGCGAATAAGCTCGGAGAAATTGCTTTTTGCAACGTTCATAGTAGTGGATTACTTTTAATCTTAATTTAGAAAACTATGTAGCCGGAGACTTTCTTTTTATTATTATATAAAATGTATATAGAGATTTTCGAATCAGGATGTTATAATTTGATAAAAATATTGCACATTGAACTTCAAAATTTTGAAATAATCTAACTAAAAAAAAACATATGTTGTTGTAGTAGATATATAAGACAAATTCGATTTACTGTTGTTATAAACTTTACACTTAAATGTTTATTCAAATGTTCTCTGTTATAATAGTACTTAGTTTGTAAGCTTTTTACCAGTCTATGTACAGGTAACCTGTTTACCTCCTATAGGATTTACTTTTGTAAATTTATCTGGTTAAATAAATAAACTTGAAAGTATCTTTAACTCTTTGCATTAAAAATAACTCATCCTCTGTACTTCTTGTAGAAACAACTTTTGTGATATTTTTTAAGCAATTAATTCATGCCATTTTAAACAAAATATCGTTTCATAGGTGGGAGAAAATAGGCTAGGAATTTTATAATTTGTTTAAAATAATATATTTCGATTGCATACAAAGTAATATAATTTCTTTATAGGTATTCAGACCCAAAGTAGATAAGATTAGATTGGTAAATTTATCTGCATCTATAAATTTTACTGTATAAAATAATAAGAATAATCAAGATATCATCTTATTTTTTTTTATATGAATATTCCATTTTTTATCGATACAGTCAGCTTAGCTAAATTGAACTGCCTAGACATCATTCACTTCAGTACACTTGGTATCTAGCATAATGAATGTGCTAAAACAATGAAACACAATTACTTTTTTTTCTTCTGATTCATCTGATATAAGATTTTTTACCGCGTCGTATCCCTCTGAAACACTGGATAAAATAAAAAACAAGTTTCGATTTCTAAACAAGAACTAATCCTTTAACAGGATTTCGCTCTTCAACAAATAATTCACTGATTTGACTTATCGACGAAATCTCTGCTCGGCAGCTTTCTTTCCTCGCTCGGCGATACCCAATACCTTATCTGTTACGGCACCCTTTCAGCGGCTTTATCGCTTCGATACGAACCGGTTACGCATTGTCCGTCGATATATCGGACGTCCGTGTAGCGTTTATTACTCCGGAGCCCGCCACACCTACACCAATCCCGCAGGCAACTTCGCCTTTTTCAATTTCGCAGCGCGACCGGAGAACTTTGCGCGTTTCGCGCGCATTTCAACGCTCCAACCTCGTTTATCGGAAACCTACACTTCTTTACTGGCTGGCTATAAAAACTTTAATAAACACTGGACTGCTAGATTTTATCGGGCGTTTTTAAATATTCCAAATTGTTGCTTACTTATTTACGCATTGTTTAACTATGTTGACAATCGATAAATCAGCGAGGCGAGATTTATTGCTTCAACTGAGCATAAACAAACGAGTTGTAAAAAAACTCAGAAACGATAAACTTCGGAATGACCAGGACTGATAGCGATTATTCTTATCGTAATTACTCAACCAAGAGTCCACTTCCTGTGGTAAAAGGAAGAATGCTCAAATTTTTAAAATTATTATCAATAATATAGTAATAAAATTAGTAGAAAAAACTATAGCACCTACACCTCGACCTATACTCGTGTATGCGTATCTACGGGCTTAATTGTACATAATAATACTTTAATTATTACACAATAATTCTATAAAGGATTCTGCAAAATCTGATTTTCTTTAAACGACCTTCCATTGATAGTTTACCTGTTTTTATCAGTTTATGACAACCAAATATCCAACTTCAGTTTTAGCTTTAGTCTATAAGAAATGATCTTCTGAAGACGCTGGTCTTACAGATAAAAAAGGTACACAAATGAAATCTGAAAACCACAAAAATGTCACCTCTCCTATTCTCGAAAACCAAAAGAAATGGGCACCTATACCAGATTTTCGATGAAAAGAAAATCGCATGAATGCAAGATTCGCCGATAAAACATCTCCCACGTATACGGCGCAGTACCCCTAGCCATCGAAGCAAAAAAAAAGGAGCGAGAAGATCGCGGAGCGACACCTACGCGGAGCGAGGCTCGGGCCGAGCTCGTAATAATAGCCGGGCAGGTAGAGGAAGCCGCTCGTGCCTCTCGCACAATGCCCCGGCCCTAAGTTCGCCGGGACGAGGCGGAGGGGAGGCGAGGGCCGTAAAGCACGAAAACGACTTTTCGAATGCGGCGGCTGAGGCGGCGGCGACTTGTCATACGAGATTCCCGCGTGTTTACGCCGCGGAGAATCGCTCGAATGCGCGCGAGCGAAAATTGCCTTTGTTACGCACACACGCCCGGGCTAAGCGCGCCTCCCGACTCATTTCTTTCGCTCATCGGCCGACGTACTGCCGTTGATTGATTTTTTGCACCGAGTTCCTTTTACTTCTGCCGATTCCTTTTTCATTTTTTCAGATTTAGTTGTTCGGCAGTTTGTTGCAATTTTTTTGTTTTACAGCGAAATATCTTAAAATCCTATAACTGGTTATTTCGGAGTTGTTTTTTGTAACACCATTTTTGAAATTCTCGTTCTGAAATACTGATAAAGTGGCGCCATGACTTTTTTAAAGGAAAGGATATAAACGTGAGAAAGAAAATGAATATAATTTATGGCTACAACTATGAAACTTAAATTTATGCTTGTCAAAATAAACTTCGACAAGGCTTAATCAGTTTTAGCGTAAATATTTACTAAAACAATTTCTAGAATGCAAAATTTTTCTTATTCCATTTTACTATTGATAAAGAAAAATATTTACGTATATCTACGCGTAAAATAGAAATAATCGTACATTTCCTTACGACGTTATGAGTACACATTTACTACTCCCGTTGATTCAACAGCTGTTTATGCTGCTTGAAATACGCAGCGACTAGAAATTCGAGAAGAAAATGTAAAAAGACGTGGAAAAATGAAAAGCTTCTACAGCTTAGATTTCGGAGCAATACGTGGTCCTACATAAATAAATGATTTTCGAGCCTCCTAAGAAAATAATTCGAGACTGGCGTAGGCCTCGTAATTGCGACAAAATGCGCGTGATGCAGTGTTTTCCTTTTCGCGCATTCGAACGAACTCGGGGAAAAGTTAGCGCACCGTCTTTTCTAAAAGGCTTCGCTCGCGACGACAGCTCAAATAAACCGAGCGTCAAATCGGGGATATGTACTCATGCGGGAAAGGTCTATAAATATACTGCCTAGTCTTTTCGATGTTTCACTTCAAGTTTCGATTATAGAATAGTTTTCAAATATTTTGAAATCAATGTTTACATGATGTTTAATGAAAACTATTTACTTTTTTATTAATCATGTTAGGTATTAATAATAAATTGCAATAAGAATATTGATTTAGGGTTTTCTAGAATTATTTTCTGTATATTACAATTTTTTCAGTTTCTTTAATTATACGTCAAAGCTGCATATGCGCGGATAGAATTTCGTGATAAAAATTGTTATGTGCGGTTTATTAAAATTAATAAAATATTTCGTAATGTTTATGGCAGTTATCCAATTTATAAGTGAATTTTATCGAACAAATACTTGATCTGATGTTTACTGAGTATAAAGCAATTTTTACGAAATTGTAAACCATCAACATTAATAATAAGTATGGAATTCAATATTTTATTGAACTTTATAAAAGAGTTTCCTTATGTTTAAAAAATTTATCAGTAATTTAATCATTACACTATTTAATCATTGCTAAGTAATTTCTCAAAATAAAACGCATCAAATTATTGAAAACATTTATTTATCATTTTCCTATACAGATATCGCTCCAATACCGACTGCTTTTTATACAAGTCTTAGTTGGCTATGCTTCAACTGTAGCATCTTCTATCACCTTTAAGATAATATATCACAATAATTGACGGGTGCTTACATGAGTTTTCTCTTTGAATTATACTGCAAGTACAGTATCGTATCTTACTCTAAACTCACGCATTGCTCCCTAAATAAAAATAAACAGCGCAAAAAATAGTGCAGCAATACACCTCCGCAAGTAAAATCTCCGCAGCCTTCCCTCTCGATCGCACTCGTTCTTCGGAATCGCGCGGATCGGCGCTCGCTACCGGCGAAGGCCGCGGCTGCACTCGGAACTGGTCGCATTCCGCGCCGGGACAAAAGAGGATGCCCGGCTGATTACGAGCATTAATAAACAAATGAGGCCCGGGGCCGCGAGCTCGCCGCTACGTGGGAGTGCGCCGGTGGGGAGGCCGGCCAATGGGTGAGTCGGGGCGGCGCGGGGGCGGGCCGCCGC
>JAXIUT010052311.1:0-10746 GCA_035586675.1 Eurytoma californica | reverse complement strand
TCTGGAACATTTATTGCTATACTTGATAGTTTTCGAGATATTTTGATCCGAAAGTTAAAATGGGACACCCTGTATATATATATGGGCTATTTCACGTCGGGTTGAGGATTAAAAATTTGATTTGCTCATTTGATTGAATGTATTTGATTGAATAGCTCATTTGAGAGAAAAAAATGTAAAAAAGGCCTATTTTCATCAAACAAAAATTTACATTTTTAATTCCATAAAAGCCTAAATTTGATAAAATAAGCCTTTTTCTTGATCGTATATAGCTATTTTCCAAAATTGCAGACAAATCAAATTTTGATTCTCAATACAACGTAAAATAACCCATATATACGAAAGTCAATAAAACTCCATTTAAACGTTAACGAGTAAAATCTTGAAACTCCTTATTAATTTAGCTCCTTACTAATGTTTCGCCTACACGACTTTTTAATTATAAATTATTATTTTCGCGCATTTCGCCTATGCGCGCTTGTTTCGCTTATAATAATTTTTAAATATAAATAATTATTTTGGCGCATTTGGCCTATGCGTGCTTGTTTTGCTTATAAGCTTATAAATTTTGCGCATTTCGACTATACGCGCTTTTTTCGCCTTACAAGCATTTTTAATTGTAAATAATAATTCGTGCGTATTTCGCGTATACGCGCGTGTTTTAGTTACACGCATTAAAATTTATTTTCAACAAATTCCATGAATCCATCAATCGTAGAACTATCCATACAAGTCCTGCCACTAAATTCAGTGTCAACATGCTTGCAAAAGCAATAAAATTGTTGATCACGAAATTGTATTTCGATTACTAGTCGCCGAGGAACTCTAAGCTCTGGTAGCAATCGGTCATCCGGTTCGGCTGGTAGGACGCATGGGTAAAAGCCTGCAGAAGATAATTGCGCTTCCGAAACCGATATCCGATGGAACTCTCCAGATTGTTGTACCCGTCCAGTATCAGCTCGAGCTTCACCTCGGGCTGCGGCGTGTTTAGAAAGAGCGAGCTAGGTGGTTCGCGCAAACGCTCGTACCGCGTGTGCGTCCATGTGGGTCGACCGTTCGCGTCCAATCCCTCAACTTAGTCCGTACTCCTGGGTAGGCGCTCGCACCTGACGTTGATTGCCCGAGCAACCTGACGCCTGATCTGGTTAGCATGCAGTAGTGCGTTCACGAGATAAAGGATGCAAGGTACTCAGACAGCCTGGCGCCAAAGCGAAGCCAAAAAAGGCTGGATAGCGCACAGTTCCCCTATCAAGATCTGCTCCAGGTTCTTTCACTTCGTTCTCTTCGTTTCTTCGACCGCTGCTCGTCGGCAAGGGTACACCTTTTCGATTTACGCACCTGCAAAAATTAAATTTAGATTTTAAATTATTTCATTCAATATGAACCACAGTTCAAAAAATTTTTCAAAATTAATCCGTTGAAAAAAAATTTGTACAATAGTTTTTCGTTTTTTATAATAGTTTAGATACCTGGGTGTAAAAAAAAAATGAAGGCGCGCAGACGTATTATCAACCCCAAGCAGCGGTTGCTCAAGATTTTGTATCTGTATTTAATATTTCCTTAGATACTCTTCGAATGTGCTACAATCGGTTCCAGGAAAGCTCGACTTCGGGTTCAAACGATTACATATCTCAGCAATGTAGAAATACTGCGGCTGATCCTGATTGGGTACTACGGCATTATAACTGTATCGTGATATTTGGTCGGATCGCATAAGAAGTTCTGTCGAGCGATGTATGCGGTGTAATAACCAGCGGCAACTACTCTCATAGCACGACTTGAAGATGACCTTGAGGGCGAATCCAAGTTACTCCTTGGTAATGAGCTTCGATGAAGAAAACTACCGATTTTCACGTGAGGCTGCAGGGAGAATTTGATAATCTCGATGATGTTGAGAACGAGCAAGTGAGAGGTCTCGCTGTAGCCAAGGTTGCGTCCAGATGCGCACCGCGCGTCCGGTGCGAGTTTACGCGCCCGCGGCCACGGGCTGTATATTTATACCGCTCACTACCTATATTTCTACTCCCCCATTTGGACCACCTACTGTTGTGCAGTTGTTTCATCAAATCCTTTGCAATATTAATTCACGCTAAAAAAAAGGCCTTACTTTTGCGCCATCGAACGGTTGAGCATAGAAAAGCGCGGTGGTGTTTTCCAAATTTCACTGGAAGATCGTTTTAGCCAAAAACTACCTACATCGAAATACTTACATTCAGTCGACGAGTAGGGAGCGCATCCAGCGCGAGGCACACTTGTCGTTGCGTGTAGTCGTTGATGGGGAAGAGGCTCTCGCGTTTCGTCAAATACTCAAAAATGTCCATGGCATACTGTAACACCTGGTAAGGGTCAGACCAGTTCTCCGCGTTAATTGGCAGGGGATTGCGATTTGCCGGGGCCAACGACTTTTTTTCCTGTAAGACGGGCTCAGCTACTTCCTTACTGTCTTTGTTTTTCAGTTCCGTCTCTTGATTGTCGTCCTATTATTAATAAGGATTCTGTTACATTTTATTCTCTTTATCTTTCATTTGGATAAAAATCGTTACAGATTGAATCTTATTTTAATTGTTCTTGATAATCGTTTGACGTTATCGTCTGGAAGAGATTCTAAGGCTCTTACGTACAAAGAACTTTCATCAGATTTTTCTAAATCTAAACTCCGCCTAATGTTAACAATTTTACTAGGAATAGCCGCTTTCTCGTCTTCCTTCTTTGTTGGAGGTTTAACGCGGGATACCTGTTTCTGTTTTGCCTGTACAGCATGGTTCTCAGGTTTAGTTAAAATTTTATCTAGATTTCTTAATTTATTAGTAGACTGTGTAATTGTTTTAATCGGCTGATTAGTGGTAACTTTCTTCGCCACTTTCTTAGCATCTTTGAACTCCTATTGTTTTACCAATGGCCTAGGGAAAACAAATCTTTTATAAGTTCTAAAAATTAAATTAGAAAGTATTTTGTTTTAGTAACATGTTAAAAATTAGAATAGAAATTTTTAAATATTTTTTAGTAAAATTTGTTCTTCAAAATGTAAGAAATGATGGAAATTAAAAATGATACATTTGTGATATTACCAAGAGCCGATCTCTTTGTCACTTTATCTTTGAGGGGTGAAGCTTTTCTTCTAATTCTTGTATCTTTGTATAAGATTGGCAGCTGTTGCTTTTGAGGTTGAACAATTTGTGCGTTTGGTACAACTGCGCTCTGTTGTCTGGTGGAAAGGCCTCTACTTCTAACCATTCCAGTGATATTGGTAGCAGTATGTGCTGCTTCGGTTTGTGTATTAAGAGCCTTGGCTGGTGCCATTTTGAAGAGGAAAGTCTTCTTTTCTCAAAGTAAATCTAAACGCAAATAAAAAAGTTTTAATTAAAATAAAGTAAATTAATAAATTACATATTTATTTTACATTTACTTTATATGATTGACGAATATTTTTACAAATGTCTGAAAAGTGAGCTGCAGGATTTAACAGAAGGAACTTTAAATATCCTTGATCTAGTGTTGCTCCAGAATTCATCGCAGTCTGACACAAGTATAAATAAAGGGATTGGTAATTAATACCAATCAATTGACCCGCTCTAATGTAAAAACATTCTACCTTTTCAAACTTCATGTTTTGTGATGCTTGACATATGAAGAGATCCCTAGTAGAATACAGTGACAGTAGTTGAAATTTCCAGTGAAAACTCAAAAGGCAGTAGCAGACAGAGAAGTTGACAAAATCAAGTGTTCGATCGGTTGTCTGTGTATCCAACAACAGTTGTCATTGACCAAACAATCATAGAAACAATCATAGAACTTAGCAGCAGGCGAATAAGTAGACATACTTATGTGGTCCAGCGTTCATCCATTAAATATTATGGATCTGAAAATAAAGAGATGGTATTTTGATGCTAGTCTGCTGCAGATGTAGAATTTTTACAGTGCTATGGCACAAGCATCCTATTTTAATTAAAGTGGTGAAACTGAAGATTCAATTTCTTTAAATAAATGTTTGATTTCTAAGACAGAGTCACAAGAAAATAATTGTACTGGAAAAAGCATGTACAATACCTTTTTTCAGTACAATTAACCTACTTGAGTGCACTGTTAAAGCATACATATCTGCTTTTTTCAGCAAAAGCCAAAATACTCATATCGTCTTTTCTGATAATACTCACAGTATCAGAAAAAAGATGATATGGCTTATGCATAAACCCCAAAGCACCTTTAAATACATTGTTGAGTACATTTAAAATTACAATCAGTTGACCCGCACTAACGTTGAAACATTATTCTTTCCAATTTAGTATAAAATTTTTTGAACTACCTCAAGCAATGAATTTTTGAGTTTCCTAGCCAAGCAAAAGACGTGAAACTCAATATTCAATGCGTTTAAATAAATACATATTTCATTCTAAAATACAAAGAGCCAGAAGGAATTCATCTTACTGCAAGAAGCTTGTTCAACAGCTTTTTACAGTATAAGTCAATCTAAAATAGTCATTTTGTCTTTTCTGGTAGCATGCGCAACAGTTTCTGACAAAAGATATAATAATTTCTAAAAATACCCAAAGAGCCACTATAAAAAAAAAGTAAAGGGATTGGAAATTCCTAACAATTGACCCGCTCTAATGTAAAAATACAGTACCTTTTCAAACTTCATGCTTTGAACTTCAAACTTGATGCTTGACAGATGAAGAGATTCCTAGTGGAAAATGGTGACAGTGGTTGAAATTTCCAGTCAAAACTCAAAAGGCAGTAGCAGACGGAGAAGTTGACAAAATCAAGTGTTCGATCGGCTGTCTGTGTATCCAACAACAGTTGTCATTGACCAAACAATCATAGAAAACAAAGATAACAAAATCAGTATTGATTCATTTTTAGGTTAGTTTCAGACGCCTACATTCTCGCAGATACGCTTTTCGCTCCATCCCGCAGATACACTTTTCGCCCCACCCCGCAGATTCACGAATGCGAACTAAATAAGCTTATAAAACCGACAGTACGGCTATAAATGCATTCAAAATAAAATTGCCTCGAACGCTGCGGCGCACTGCACTATTCGCGTTTCAACTGATTGGCAATAACATAATGGAAAGGTCTTGTCTAGCAGTCGACGCGTTCTCGCGGTTGATCCAAAAGTCGTTACATGACAAATTTTTCCAATTGGAAAACAAAACTTTTGTCCCCAACTATATACAATAAATGTACAAAACAAATTATGAACTGTATATCGCAAACTAGGTTAATTTCAAGAAGAATGAAAACAACTTGACTTTAAACAAATTAGAGCCAGGCTATAAAGTAAAAGTTTTTATTCAAAGTCAGGAGGTTTCATTCTTCAGGCTCACTTTATGTCTTGCTTATAGTTTCAGGCGTACCTCTAGAAGCAGAGTAGTGTTAATACCAGAATCCGGTCGATTTACTTTTACAATAAATACATCTTATTTGCTATTCACACATACAGATAAAACATAAGTAGAAAATGAATTTTACATGCTAATAATAATTGAAAAAAAAATTTCTTGTATAATCTTTAAAAACAGAACAAGTACTTGTAACAAGAAAAAAATTACACTGAAATGCTAAAAGTACATTGCTCATGCATTCAATGATTCGGCTTCAGCATTATTTTGTCTAGCGTATCACTAATGTACTTTTAGCATTTCAGTGTAATTTTTTTCTTGTTACATGTACTTGTTCTATTTTTCTACATCATTTTCTATAGATTAGACGTACCCACATATAGCAATTGAAAGTGTCCACGCAGCACTTTGTACCTGACAAGAGGACGATGCTTGGCTGATGTATGTGGAGGTTATGTTGTATGTTTTTTCCACATACTTGCCCAGTAAAATGTGGAGAACTCAGGTGATGAGACCCTAGATAATTTTGACAGCTGTAATGTAGTAGCGGTTCAAGTGCAATAACAATATTCATTTACAGTGTAATTAATTGGTGAAAAATGAATACCACTGCTGAGGTTAGGACCGTCGAGAAAATTGTCAACTCTTCGATCGGAGCACAATAACAGCATTGGCCAATAATAATTACGCGTGGATCCGGCCTCTCGCTCTCTTCCTCACTATCTAGCGCGGGTCGCAGCATTTGAGCTAAAAAAATTTCTTGATTCTGCATCCCTTGCCGACCCGTACTCGCGTCCTCGCCAACCATCACACAGAATAACAGAGCCTCCTTCGCGCGAATTTTTCCTACTTCGTCGATGTTACCGACCGAGCGTCGCTGCATTCGTATTACGAACAACAGTGGGATAACTTTGGCAATCGCGTGTTATAAAAAACTATTTTTTCTTGCAATGCATTACAAAATGCATGACTGCATGTACAGATAAAGGAAGATTATATTGGATAATATATATTGTGCTGACAAGTGATTTGAAAAATCGACTAGTGAAGTTTGCTGCAGTCAAAAAATATCCCGTGCAATTTGCCAGCAAGCCGGCCAATCACAGAGCTCCTTTACAGATATTCTTTCATTATGATTGGCCGACTGACGGGTGAGTTCCTTAGAGAATACTACACCAGCAGGGCCCACCACTGCGGACAAGTAAATAAGTGAGGCTGAATGCTTACAGTGAGGCTGATGCTTTGATATATAAATTGTACATTCAAATAAAAACCCTCGACTCATTTGGTGCACTTGTTCAACTGGTTGTAGGTAAGTATTATTTATTCAGAAAGAAGTCGTGTAAGTGATTGAAATTCTTATATATAATGGAGTATTTTCATTATTATGCGAGCAACGTTTGAAGACAAACAGATGAAGGTGTCGCGTTCTTTGTTAATGGTTTTTTTATTCAAAACATTTGTTTAACATCCCGTAAATTCTATTGGAAAGCAGTTTCGAGATAATACGATTTTTCCTGATATAGTATTCTTCTTAATTTGAATGAAACTTACAAAATTGTTTTGTATTATCGAATAATGAAACAAAGCACCTTTACTTTGTCCCAATAGGCCTTTATTTACATGCGTTTTGTTGAAATTTGTACTGCATCTATATCTATTTTTATCTTTGCGCATATGAACAATGCTAATGTTTTAGGATATAACTATATGTGAATAGTACGCATTATTAAAACGAGTGTAGGAAATAAATATCCCTCTGTGGAGTTCAAAGTGCAATTTATTTATGATTAAATAATTATTTATTCATGACATTTGTTGTGGAACATCATTTCTATTTTTTATTTTAGTGCACTTTCATTTTTATTTCATTGTAAAACAATGTTTTACGGTGGAGAAAATGTAGGACTTGTAAAAGTCCACTACAACGTTCCACTGAAGGATGCAATTCCAATGTGCCAAGGATTATCGGAGAAAGCGGAAATTGCAAAGTACAAGTGCCATGTGGTAAATAACATTTATAATAATTTTTTTATTATATTTATCATAAAAAAGCTTCATTTATATTGCTTATTCATTATAGAAATTGATTGAAATCGGCTAAAAATTGATATTTTGGATTATTTTTAGACTACTTGCATATATTTTCATTTCTATAAATATATTTTGAAATTTAAAGAATTCTTATTTCCGACTGTACTCTAGCCTTAACAAGATTAATCTTGACGTGGGCGCGCTCTCTTAGTGATTTTAATAGGCAAATCTTTTTTCAGTTTCGAAGTTCTGTGAAAGTTATTGAAGGCGAAATTGCTGAGACGCGTTGTAAACAATTACTGGCAAAGTGTCTGGATAAATTCATTCGGCAGAGTTTGCGAGCAACATCCACTGACTGTGTGTTTTTCAGAGAGACACAGAAAGACTGTGCAGGATTTCAAAAAGAAAAATTATTATTTGATTTAAAGGTAATATATATATATAATATCGGATTGTGCACCGAAAACAAATGCACTTTCTTCTCTCAATCAATTTATTTACCTTAAACGCAGGAAATGCTGTAGTTGCAAGTAGAATATGTAATGTTAGTTATCCTGCTAGAAAATTTACCATCAAATATCATTGTGTTATTCAAATGGCTATTTTAATTTATTTTGCGACTTTGCGCACGCTTTCTCAAAATCAGCTGCGTAAAATCATACATTGCACACGTTTTATCGAAAAATATAGTTCGATACATGAGCGAGGAGGTGATTTTTGCCTCGTATAACGTTTGCACATGAGGGAAGCGAGTGCGCAAACGTCATACGAGGTTAAAAATTACATTTTCGGACTTGTATCGAAATGTACTATTAAACGGATAAAAAGAGTAACTGAGCAGGATCAAAATTATTTTATACATTCAATTAAAAATGTATCATGTAAATTAACTTTTGGTTTTGGATCGTTAAACAAGAAATAAATGAAATATACTGATTTCTTTTAATTTAATCTAGCTAGAAAATGCTTAAGATATTTACACAACGGTATACATTTTTCTTTCCGTGTATAATATTCTAAACAGAAAATTGGAAAACAATTTTTTTTTAATTTGTAAATAACTTTTTTTCCTGTCCATGAACAAAATTTATTTTAGCACGAAACAGATGTATAGACCAATTACTTGTAAACTAACTTTTATTTACATTTATAATCCATAAACAAACTAATAAGCATACTATTTATTTCAGAATCATAAGTCGTATGTTACATTACCCACGGATGGTGTTGTAACAATAAAGAATCTGGAAAATATGTCGGACAATATCGTCACTGCGATTTCCAAAGGACATATTAGACCGCTATATGCTCTAAATATGGCTGTGGATGGGATGACTGATGAAATACAGTTGCATTTAAAACATGCACCACTTCATATAAATTCCGAAATTAATGAGGAAATTTTACCATCTCATGGGATTAATAAGCCGTCATGTTATTTTGCCGGACGCTGTTCGTTCACCGAGGTAATTATTCTTAATATGTGCTCGCCTAATTTCTTTTGAAGACATGTTGTAAACTTCTTTTTAATATTTTTTCAACGTACTTATTTTGCAGATGCACATTGAAGACGGCTTTTTAGATAGCTGCAATGTAATTCATTGGGCTCTCGGTGAAGGGTTTGCAAAATTGTGGATTATTGTAGACCCACGAGATTCCGTCAAATTGGAAGCTGAGGTGGGAAAGGTTATTGAAGAGCAGAGAAAAAAAATACAGCTGATAGAAAAGAGTGGCGAGATGAATGTCCACTCCCCCTCTACCATAAAAATATAGTACTTTCTCCTGCTTTTCTTCGTAACATTGGCGTTCGTTTCCAGGTTGTTGGTCAAAAAGCTGGCGATTTAATTTACGTTGCACCCGCAACGTATCATCAAGTTATAAATATTGATATCAATTTTGCTGAGTGAATACAGGTAGTGCATACTGGAACAGTGTCAGCGACAAATTTAGACCATGTCACTGTAAGGAAGGGGATGATGTTACAATTGTTCCAATTGTAGGAAATTCGAAAGCTTTCGAAACAACAGTTTCTCATCCACGTCCTTATTACGAATGCTCGTATAAAAACTGCCTCAGCACATTTAGTAATAAAATTTTATTAAAAAATCATTTATCGTGGCACAAAGCAGGAACGAACAGCGATCGCTTTCATTGTGCCAAGTGTTTAGCCACGTTTAAGACTAACCATGGCTTGCTGCAGCACAATGGCCGTGTGCATAAGCAGCTTGGAAAAAAAAAGAAATGTGATCAATACGATTTTGTTTGTGCCAACAACAATATGGCGCGACATAAAAGATTAAAACACACAGAAGGTGGGAGAAAAATCAAGGGAAAGTCACTTACAAAGTTATGATTTTGTGCTTATTTTTATAGTTTTTATTTTAGTAACTTTTGCTTATTTTTTTAGTTTTGTAACTTTTTTATCAACATCTTTTATATATTTAATGAAATAAATTGAATTTTAATGATTTACTTTTTATAAAGTATAAATTCTTATTTTCTCTATACGTGTGATAGTGCCTAACCTCCGGGTCATACATTTACCTGAATTTTTTTTTAGAAAAGATTCCTTATATTCCTTACCTTCCATAGGAACTGTGCACAATCCCAGGGTCCAATGCCCACTTTGAACGAAGCAGTGTCATGCAAAAAATGTGCTATTTTGTTTATTATTTAAACTTTAAACATAAATTTTAATTTGTCTAAACTATATACGTTTCGATTAAAATCTTGAAAAATATATCATATATGATTATGTGTCCAACTAGATTAGTCCAATACTTTTTAACACTTTTGAACATTTTTTAATAAAAATTATTGCCAGGGATATCTGGAATTTTCAGTTTAAAACATTATTTATAAATCATTCATTTTTAATACATTAATTGTATCAAATAAATGATCTCCACTCTTTCCAATAGAACAATTGCAGTAAATAAAAAAAAATTTTTAATTTAAATAACTTTCTTTCGTCAGCGGCACTACAATAGCATTCATCATTATTTAGTTACTTTTGATCAGCTTCATTCAGCCTCATCTAGTTCCTTGTCGTCAGCCTCATCCAGTCTCACCTAGTTACTTATTGTCAGCTTCATTCAGCCTCATCTAGTTACTTGGCATCACAAGTAAAATAATATTAACTTGATGACTAAAAATAAACATTAATAAAAAAATTAAAAAATAGTACATTTCGATACAAGTGCGAGAATGTGATGTTTAGCCTCGTGACGTTTGCGCACGAGCGAAGCGAGTAAAATCACATTCTCGCATTCGTATCCAAATGTACTACACTGAAAAAAATGTAGGAGAGTGGGACACCCAAACATACGTGTGCAGCGCTACCGTCAGCCTGAGAGCGCCGCTCTCAGGC
>JAXIUT010052300.1:0-10746 GCA_035586675.1 Eurytoma californica | reverse complement strand
GTAAAAATGATATTCTTTCAAAATGCTTTATTTTCAGTGAGACTTGTTAAGAAATATGTTTCACAGCAAATGAAACACATTTAATGGGGTGGCCCACTGTGCCCCGAAGGTTCACATTGCCCCATGGCCCGCTATGCCCCGCTCTCCCGTACCTCTATACCAATCTTAAAATGTTTGCAACTTCTCATTTTTTCAATTCACTTTCACAATCTTCCCTTCGATTCAAAGTAACAACAGTAAAATGAAACATCCCCAGCCTCGTTCGAACTTTCATTAAAACTTGAACGTCTGATTGCAGGTGATAGGAGCCAAAGAGCGAACGAGAGAGAGAGGGAGAGAGCGCAGCCTCCGCGGATTGGCAGTCGTCGCTTGATCAATTTCCCGAACGGTGAGTAAGCGTCAATCGAGCTCTCACCCCCGCAGCCGGCTTGATTTTCCCGAGCCTCCTTTCCTCGGCAGCCGCCGCCCCCGTTTTTTACTCGACGGCGCCCTTTCCCGCCAGCGGAGGAGCGTCGATCGGCGCCCCGACGCGCAGGCACCTCACGTCCCGGCCATTTCGCCGACGCAGCTCTCGCGGACGTTGGGAATCTAAATACGCGCGCGCGCGCCCGAAACGCGGAATTCCGGCGTTCCGCCTCGTACGTTTCGTGCATACGCGAGAGGCCTGTTTGCCGTGCCTGGGCTCGGTCGTTTGTTTGGCGAATTAGGCTTTTTTTTATGCGCTTTTGCTGATCGCGTGGTTTGAGGGAAAAAGCAATTTGCACGCGTAGCGAAGAAGCTGTAGAGATATTTTCAGAGGAAACTTGTTTTCCTTAACGAAGGCATTTATTCATTTTTTTCTTTTATTTATAATAAATATTGAAGTATTTATTGTTAGAAATACAAGAAGAAAAAATAACCTATAAATTCCAATAAAATAATTTATCAAATAACAAAATAACACAAGAACAATATTAAATTACTAAAAAGTGTCATATTTATTTAAAATTTACTTACTATAATTAGGTAGATATATTTTCTCTAATATTGCTGAAAATGACATTTGATTTATCGAGTTTTAACTATTTTAATTTATTATAATTTATTAATTAATGTGTTTATAACTGGCTTACATCTAAAAGTAAATGTTTTCTTTAGGCATATGTATATACTTATGTATATAAATATTTATAGCAATATTCTATTGATTCAATTGAAATTGTTTTGCTGTAGGATTATTTAAGTTACCTACCCTGACAAATAATGACACTTGTTCAATTAAAAAAAGGCAAATAAGATAGCTATAGGGACAATTTATAAAAATGAACTAACTGCTTTGATGTCTTATTTATTAAAATTGACGAACAAACTATAATAACAGATAACTCTTGATAAGTATCATCTTTTTCCTGATACTACAAGTATAAATACAGCAGGCTGATTGAATATTGAGATCAGTCCACTATTTCCAGTGTGAAGAGACGAGTACAGAAAAGTTTAAAATGTTTCGCAAATCCTTTTTGTTGCTGACTGCCTTAGTGCTTCTCGTAGCTGTAGTAAGCGTTCATTCGGACAACGCAGCAACTGATTTCGCTGAAAATATATCGCTGGCAAATGCATTCACCGATGACTCAGATGAAGGAGCGCAGGAATTTAGAATTTTAGTAAGAAACTTTTGCCTTACTACTGAAATTTACAAATTCTCAAGCTTTGCAATTAAATAAAAAGAATAAAATTAACGAGAACGTACACTTTTACGATACCATTTTGCAGATTAAAAAGAAACTTTTGAAGTTGTTAACTCGTAATATCCCTAATAAGAGTAAATCATGCATTGAAGGAAGTCTGCAAAAGTGCATAATATACGCGTGGGAAGTAAATAGGTTCATAACGTGCTCCGTAAGTATGGACGGTATTTAAATTAGTAAAAACTTCTAATAAATAATAACATCTTTATACTTTTTTTATAGCGTCAACACGTTATGAATGCTTGCTAAGGTTTTTCAGGGCGTAACACGACCACCGTTACTCCTAAAATAGAATAGTTTGCATAAATTATTTTTGGCTATATGAAATTTTGCATAATAATTCATTATATGAAGCCCCAATACTATATACAAAATTGTTCTTATTAACTCCTCAACAAGTGCGTGTATTTCATTTAAATTGCAGTATATGGTTTTTGTAGAGAACCTTCGCAATTGAACAAATGAGACTTCAAATTCCTTTTTATATTCAAATTATTCATTTTTCTAAAAATGATTATGAAAACTTCAAATTGAAATTCAATTTTTTGCTAAATAACGACTATAATAACGATAATTAATGGGACATTTTCAAGCAAACTAAAAATCATATTATGTTATACTTGAATGGATAATTTAATACTCATTCATTGAATAACAGATTACTGTAGTTAATTTCTATATACCTTCAATACGCTGCACCTGCTCCACGCACTTGATCCTCGAAATTCACGTATTTATGCTCTTTATTTCTATCCTGTCAAATTAATATTGCAATAAATTAAAATAAAAAATGTTCTTTTGATAACATAATATTGGTGGTAAGGTTGCAGCCACGTTCATTCACCAAACTTTTCGATCATTCCACACTTCCACATCACCCAACGAAATTCCACTTTAATCAATCCATGATAATAAATACCGAAAGGAATTAACCAGAGCCCAATGAAAACGTAATCCCATTAGAATACGCAGTCATCGAAAAGAACTCGAATGAAGCGGAGCAGCGAGCGAATCAGCGCTGATTGTTTATCAGAACGAGTGGCACGCATAAGCGATTGCGAGACATTCAATTGGGCACGCGCAAACAATGCGCGCGGATGCGCGACTCAAACGATCGTCGCCCCGTCAAATTAAAATAACCCGTGATTTTAACCCGCCCATCCGTCGTACCGAGGCTCCCAATCGACGCGTTCAACTTCTAAATCGACGGTAACTTTACTCCCGACTGCTAAAATAAAACTGAAAAAATATGCGATCGATGGCGGAGTGCATACCCACCCGACGAGGCGAGTAACCAAATACAGTATACCGGTTTTTCGAGGCACGCACGCAGCGATGGCAAAAAAGAAACGGGAGAGGAGACAGAAGGTCGCGTGCGCGCACGCAGTAGTCTGTTTGTCTAGCCGCTGGGGTGTGCGTGCCTCGGGCACCGAGATGACGATAATGCATTAATAAATTGAAGTCGTTTAGGATGAATTTGCCGAGGGGCTCTCACCGATTGTCCACTGCAATATGGCAAGCGGCGTGCGCGATCGCAATTTTCCGACGAGACGGTGAAGAGTCGCCGATGGCAGACGGATGTAATTTATTGACGATTGGATTAAATTTTGACGGATTATTAATAATTGCCGCCGCGGTTTATTGTTAGAATTAACGTTTCCGCGTTCTATTATTCAGTTTATTGGAAATTTTCTTCTTGAATCGAGCAATTATTGAATGAAGCTTCTCGACTGCTTGTGTCAACAGTCATTAAAATTTTATCGGAAATTAATGAAAGGGATTGGAATGTTAAAGACGAGAAGGTAAAATCTATTTCTACAATTGTGATTCATTAAATTCGAAAAATTTACTTATTCTATTGACTTTATTTTTAAATCTTAACGGATTTTTAAAATATCATGGTCGAGCGATTATTTATTCCATGTGATCACAGACTTTAATCACTGTTTAACCCGTTTATGTGAACTCGATTAAATGAAAACGTCAACTAGCCTTGTTACACACTTACACCGCGTAACATTTACCACCAGGTGGACAGGTCTGGCATAGTTATCCATTAATGTAAAATCTGAATGGTTAAGGACTGAAGAAAACTACTCTAGGTGCTTCACCATTTACACTATTAACACTGAACATCAAAAAAATTATGAAAAAAATCATCACGTGAAAAAATTGATTACATTCTTGTAATTACTAAAATCAAGTGTCACTAAATCGATACAAACTAAAGGAAAAATTCCTTTGAAGATAATTCACGACACTATTTCTTATAGTTCAAACATCAAATAAACATATTATTGTTTTTCCAGCTCATTCTCCAAATTTTTTTCATTGACAATTTCATTAGATACTAAAATTATAACTGAAAAAAATGAAAAGAAATATTTTTTTAACATCGGCATTCAGTATCCCTTGCGTATAAATAGAATTCTCATTTATTAATTTCGTCAACCGCCCCGCAAGGAGCCACGTCGTCGCAGACAAAATAGGAGAACAAAAAAATCACACGGACACACACGTTGCGTAACAGTTGGCATTGTTTGCCCAGGCTACTAAAGCAATACTGCGGGTATCGCGGGCAGCGCCGTACATCCCCACGGCTCGCTCCGCAGCATCGGGGCATTAATATTTATCCTCGGCCCTCGGCATCGATTTTGCGCGGGAGCGCGCCGCTGTCCTTCCGCCTATCTCTCTGTCTCTCTTGGCGGGGCGCAGCGCGGCGCGCACAATGCAATAAGTCACACGAGCCGCGGAGCTCGGCCTCCGGGGGGGACGCGCGGCGGTCCTTTTGTTGCGCGCCCCGAGTCCCTCGCCCGCTCTTAACCCCTTTAATTTCCACTGTTTGCGCCCAGGAATTGACTTTAAAGCGGGAGCCGATCGTGAGAAGGGCCGCGTAGGTGCCTCTCGCGCGACGCTCCCGCGGGACCGGCCCTCGGTTATATCGGCAAAATATTAATGCTCACGGAAGCGGTAAATATTGGCGCCGGCCATTGGGACGTTTGGGAAGCCTTTTTTCTCATAATCAATTGGTCGGCGTGAATAAATATCTGAATTGAAGGAGGGGAGCGGGAGGTATGAGGTTTACGGGTGCGTTTATACAAGTTTCTTTTTTAGATTTTGCAATCAAAGTTAATTAAAGTTTAATTAAATCCGTAGAAGCTTGCAAAGCACACACTATAGGGTAGATTGGGATCGATGGTCAAAGTAATTAAATAATTGAGTTGTGACGATAATTAATTCTACCTATTCGTTTGAATTCTTTCTAGAAATCTTTTATTTTCTCAAAATGCAAAAAATGAAAAAATTCTCTATTCGAGTGAAAACGGAGCCAATCGAGTTTAGGAAGTTTCAGTTTTTTTTTTAAATTAAGTGATTTTGGATTTTTCACCTGTCCGCATTACAAAGGTAGTTAACATACACACTTACAATTATATTTACACTCAATCACATTGAGCAATATTTCTAACATTCATATTTATCTTCTAAAAGAGTAACATTCTCGTGCGTGTATGCACAGGCAATTTTTCTGAAATTTCGTTATCTCTATTTTCTCGGCGCTCGTCAAACAAACAAATTTCACGGACATGCAGGCGCGTTAGGAGTTTGCTTCAGTACGTGCCGTGCGCGCGCCGACGTCGGCGACGGCGTCGCAGCATGAAAAAGCTGGCGGGCGCGCGTCTGGCGGAAAGTAGCGTCGCGCCTGCAGGAGACACCTCGCGTCAGCCCGCTTTCCAAATTTCGCCGCCCCCTCCGCGCGGGTAATCGAATTATTCGGAGCTTGTGTATCCATCGTCAAGCGCCTGCACTTTCTCGCTTATTTCTGTTTGCTCGACGGTTCGTCGAGCTGTGCGATTGCCGATTTGCACGTTTTGGAGTTTGGAATTTTAGCTGTTATCGATCCAGTTTTTTTTTGTTTTATGTAAAATTTGATGAGCGATAGCAGGTGCTTCCTAAAGTGATGATGATTATCGCATTGGTTAGAAGTTGATTTTTATTTGTTTAGAATTATTTCTCATTTAATATAATGTTCATGCATATTCAAATAATATAAGTATGCAAATTTAGTCAAGTACGCAGATATTGAATAAAGAAAATCAAATTAAAAAAAAAATAAAATAATGCAAAGACGGTTTGTAGTATCAGAATACTGAGCAAAGATTTAGACCTATATGAGTAATGTATACACATTATTCAAATAACCACGCGGTTGAAACAGTATGAATGCCAGAATTATTGTGTTAAGTTCAGTCACTTGTTGCATAATCTACTGATTTCAAATGCACATGAAGTATTTTCCACTTAACTCTGAAACCATATAAGAATATTATCTTCGAAACTTTGTATCTACTAGAAGTCTATATGCGCGCTGCGCACGCGGTACATGCAGAATAATAAAATGTGATATTTAAAATTTCGCGCCAAATTTCCTTCATAATACGTCACAATCTGTAAGCCAAACAAATTTCAAATCTCCACGTCTAACTGACCAATCACAATCGATAGAGGCTTCACTTTTAATCATTCTCTTTTTTAGTAAGGATAATCATATAATCAAAATCTAAACCGACTAGTACATACATAGCTTCACACTTATATTTCATTCCGAGAAAAGAAGTCCAGTTCTGAATAGAACAATAACATCTCCAAGTTTCAACTAGCATTTAACATCTCGCCATCTTTCAGAGAAACTTTAAGCATGCTCCATGAAAAGCAATTTCTCACATCAAACTCCTCTTTAATTGCAGCGATCGCCCCTTATCATCCCGAGAAAATCGCGAACGGTTAGCGTCCCAATCGCGTAAACGTTGCCCAGAGCCACGTCGATCTGGGATTTCTACGAGCATAGAGCCGGCAAGGCCGCGAGCCGCGTAATTGATGCCGGCGAGGCAGCAGACGCGCGCGGGCCCGCCTTGATCCGATTGCTCGCGACGCGTTATTACGCGCGGCCGACGCGCTATGTTAATTAACTACCGCTACGCGCGCGTCTCTCGCATGCTCCCCCGCCCCCCTGCCGAGCTGCAACAGACGCGCGCGAGCTTACACAACGTATCGCGCGAATCAACGGAGTATCCGGCTTCGCTTAGTTCTGGAAGTTTGATAGCGACCCACGAGCGAGGCAATCGGTTACGACGGAGCCATGCGACAGTTCGCCGATGGGGTTCTCGGAGATTTGCTTCTAATGTTTGTGTACAGTTGAATAATTTCAAAAGAATGTATCCTGAATAAGTCGTGATCTCATTTAGGATCAGTAGGAGGGTAGTTTAGACCCTCGGAGGGTAGTAGTATAGACTGAAATAATGTTCCTTTATATTACAAGCTTTAATTTGCAGCTTCAATCCCTCAAAAAAATTTGTAATCATGCTTTTTCATTAAAGGCCTTTCCTTGCAACTTCCTTGCGGTATCGTACTGGCACTATCCGTGATGACTAGTCGATATTCTGTGGTAATCAAAACCCATACTAAGAATGTTACTGATTGATTAAATTAGAAGATTAAATAGGAATTAAGAAAAGTTTTTTTTTTTTATTCAGCTTTATTGAGGCTAGTTTGCCTATTTAGCTATTTATGAAAAGTTATGAATTAATTTTCAAAAAAAAACTCATCATTTACATGGGCTTTAATAAGCTGTTAGATAAGTACTTTTAATTTTGCTAACTATAATATTTGTTCATTGAAAATATTACCTACTGTCTCTATTTAAAATCATTAATAGTCATAAATTTGTCTGTTTAATTTATTAGATCCTTTCTGATATATTTTATAATTTGAGATCTGTATTGAATACAAAAGTTAGACCTTCCATCTAATCAAATCATTGTTAAACTTAGCCATACATAATCTAAAAATGTTCATAAATGTTTTTTTCTACCACAAGGTTCAATGCCACACTCATTATTTAACTTTTCGTATTCCAATAATTTCCTTTTCGTGTCTATAATCGAGACCTAAAATTATTTTCATTTTTAAGATAAAGAATGAAGTACTTAAATACGTGAATAACGAATTAAAGTTAAATCTTAAAATTTTGTGTTTATTACTTAAGTCTAATATAACAATTTCCATTCCAATCACAAATAAAACCTTATAAAACAACTCGAAAAATTTGGAATTAACCCACCCGACAACTAAACGATGACCCCTTTCGAAAAAATTCCGAGCACGTTCCAGGCGTAATTCGGCGAAAACACGTCTCGAGCCTCGAGAGGGTGCAGCGGCTATCGGAGGTTAAAAAACAATTAACGCCGCGTCGGCGCTCCCAAAAGGCCCGGCGCTAATCTCGCGCGCGCCCGGCAATGAAAGACGTTTTATCTTCGGTCCCGCGGCGGCGTTGCACCGGCTCGCCCGCTACGTACACACGGGAGCACGCACAGCCCTTAACGACTGCCCGGGGCTCGTGCGCGCCGCGAGATAACGAAAACCGAAGGTGCCTCGCCCATTTTCTCTCCCTCTTCTCGCGCGTCAAGCCCACGCCTCGGGGCGTGAATTTTCGGCCGGATTTTTACGAGGGTACGCTCTCTCTGTATTTCTATTTTTTCTTTCTTTTAAAGGCGACCGGAAGCTTCTGGTAATTTGGTTATTTTTGGCCGGCGTACCTGGTGCACGAGATAGGCTATATTAAGGAGAAATGTATTCGTGGAGCGCGTGCAGGCTTGAGGTTGGAGATAGATAAAAAAAAGGCGGGCAAGGTGTTGAGATTTGAATGAGGGCGTGGGTGTGCTATTAAGAGGATAAATTGTGTTTTGCTTTATTTTCGTGTGGAGTGAGAAAGAAGCTAAGAAGTTGATCCTGGCAACTGAAATATCATTTACAAGTGTAAAATTGGATACAGAGACTTAGTACAAGAAACTGTAGTTCAAAAGAACTAAACTATTGTACTAAAAAGTACAATTAGGTATGAGATGCTTTTATAAATGTTTTTACTGTCATTTTTAGGAGTAGGAAATGGAAAAGCATCAAGTTAAAAACAACAAGTTGATTGCTTTATAAAATAATCTTTAATACAATAAAAATTTATTTATACATTGTACAGTTGAGTATTTTTTTATTCAGAAAATAGAAGATTATTAGAATTATCTTTAATAACCTTGGCAGAATCCAGCGATGTAGTCAGACTGGGAAAATAAAAAAAAAGGAAGTTATTAATAATTTTAGATATAGCAGGATGTGTAGAACGATATTTATATTATTAATACTTACGGCACAACTGATGACTTTGGGTGGGTTGTACCAGTACTTTTTGCACTTCTTGGCAGCTCCTTCGAGGCAGTCTTTAGCAACACCCTTGAAAGCTTTCTCAAGGATTTTCAGAACTTTCTTCAGAATCTGCAAAACAGTACCGTAAAAAGAATTAGTTTTGTAATTTAACGAATCAATTAAGGTCTACAAAATTTCAGAAAATAAAATAATACCAAATAATCCATCTTACATGTTTTAAATATTAGATTTTTTTATAATAGTTTAAATTAACCAATTAAATTTATGAAATAAAAAAATTGTTTATATAGTGAATTGAAATGTGTAAGAAAAAATGTTATTATAAATTAGTAAAAAATTCTTACCTTGTTCATGCGGACCTCCACCAATTCGTAGGAGTCATCCTCAAAATCTTCTACCAATTGTACGTCTGGTTCAGGAGCTTCTGGTTCGGCAGCGGCGTGAATGCTGACCACAGCGATGAGGAGCACTAAGGCAGTCATTGACAAGACGTGTTTGCCGAACATTTTTAGAGTTTTTTTTTGTACTTGTGTCTTTGCACTAGAAGCACTGGAACTGATGTCGCTCCTCAATTAGCCACTGTATTTATACGACTCGCATTAGATGTCTAGATAAATGATAACAGTATGTGCTTCACAGGAGGAGATTACATTATTTATCATTCAAATGCATCGATATTGATAAAATATCATAACATAATAACGTTACGTGCTCTTATCATTATATTTGGCGGGGAAGTACGAATTTTACAGATCAATTGTGAAACCCTCGGTTCCGGAAAAAAAAGTTTAATAACAGGAAGAATTCTGTTCTTCTACCTAAATTTGATTTAAAATTAGATTCGTTGTGTTGATATTGTTTTCGAAGCTATGTAATTTACGAAACTACGTGAAAATGACAATATGATTTAAGATACGAAGCAAATTGTCTATGTTCGAAATTACAGGTACCGTATAAATAGTTTAACTTCTAGGCGATTTCACGGTGTTTATTCATAATTTGGTTATTACGAGAGTTCAAGGATTCTTCCGGCGTAGAAAATTGTTCGATAATTATTCCACAAGTTTGCGGAGTAATAAATTACAAGAAGTTCTGGCTATCCGCTATCGGTATTTGCATTTTCATGCCGTGAAAGTAGCTCCGATCGTCTGCATTCTCAGAGAAAGCTTCCAAATTAATTCATTTAAATGCATAGCTTAAAAAGAAAATACTTGCGATGCGTTGATTAATCTTCTGTCGAAGTATCATAACAGTTACATAGTCAATGACGATTAATTCGTCTATAATTGAATAGTATGCCTCAAAATTTCTTAAGAATTCTTGTAATTCTCGTATGTTTACGAGGGGAGGAAAAAATTAGAAACATTTCATGAACAGACTCTATTCCTTCATAAATTAAATTGTCCATAATTAAAACTGAGTATTTATAAATGTGAGGCATTCTCATCTACAGCCAGAGTCTTAACATACAATTGATAACATTTTCCGAAATAGTACGGTGTAGAATAAAAACATTCAATATTCAAGAATCGACATTTTCTTAATCGTAAACTGCTGATCAATATGCAGCTTTATTCCGTCAGCCTAATAAAATTTTGTGCCAAATGCATCTTAATTTGTAATAATCAAGATTTAAGTTTATAGTAACTTCTTAACTTTCTCCATTTACTTTAAAATTAAAAAACTAGAAAACCGAAAACAACTAGAAATTATAAGAATACGTTTTTATCCCTGCTGAAAAAATTCAGGTGATAAATCACCTGATGATTTGACACGATTTATCATCCGACAAATCACCTGATAT
>JAXIUT010052279.1:0-10759 GCA_035586675.1 Eurytoma californica | reverse complement strand
AAATATGAGTTTCTAAGCGAAAAATAGAAATAAAATTTTTTTTGCCGACACAAAGCTTTCTCTATGAGAAAGCAATATACGTTTTACGTGAGAAACTATGTTGCAAATTTAACAATATTACAATTTCATTAAAAAGTGTGATAGAAAAATTCATTCGAAAAAAAGCGCGGACAGTTCGCGCGACAAAAAAAAATCGAGGGATTTCTAAAATTGAAATGCTACTAAAATTGGTTCGGAAGATGTTATTCTTGAATGCACGTGAAATCATGAAATCGTGAAATCTTACTGCTCGCAAATATTAAAATTGTTTATTGAACATTTTTAAGTGAAATCGCCTACAAAGAAAAGCTTTCAACGCACTTTACACGAAAACATTTGCCACCTATTGTTAAAAGGAAGAAAAAAAACCAACCACGACGCCTACATTTGTAACCATTTCCGCACTTTTGACAAAAGACACTCGAGCTTCGTTTTTACAACCGAGCCTCGGGTACGGAGCGAAAAATCCGTGCGCGATTTCTCGAATATGGAAAATATTCGCGCGAGCTGCCTTTATAACTCCTCCCCTTTTTCGGTAGCTCTCCCCCTCTCTCCTCGCCCTCCGCTTTTTTCACTCTTCTTTTTTCCATCGCACTGGAGAGAGAGAGAGGGAGAGAGAGAGAGAGACTCCGAACGATATTTTTCTTACGTGAAAGGGTTCTCGATTTCTCACGCGGCGAAAACCGAGCCGGGGATTTTCACGGTTAGCCGAGATCAGAATGTACTTTGGGATTTTAATATCGGATGTCAAGGAGGGAAGATGAAAAAGTATACGAGCGCGCCTCAAGGCCGTTCGCGGAGCGACATCGCGAGCAGCGCAAAGCTTCTGCTTCCTTTTTTTTTATCGAAGTGTCGGGTTTCTGAAAAATCAAAGGTTTAATACATCGGCGCGCTTACGCCTTTTTTCGCTTAATGGAATTCTACTTTCTCGCGTGTTTATATTCGGTTATATGCAGCTTTATAGAGGATTGAAAGTTTTCTTTATGCGATTGAAATAAACATTGGAAACTGTCATTTGATATTTTTAGTTTACTTTAATCGTAGATATTATAATTTGCTTTTCTAGCCCTTGTAGCGTTTAGATTGTTCATTTATACAATGGCATGTAGAAATAACAATAATAAAAATAACATAAAATATATTTTACAATTCAAAGTGGGTACAGTGCAATGGGACAGGTGATACAATTAATTAGCGGCTTATATAGGGCTGTCAGTTAACATAAACTTGATCGCGTCACACATATAATACCTCATCTTATGATTAGGAGATCAAATTTAGATCACTTGACAGCCTATTATACTCTGCTCTCCTTTATGTTATTATTCTTATTCAGTTAAAAATTTAATTGCCTATTATTTCATAATTGAGTACTGCACTTTCTCGTTGAAATTAAATTTAAAAATACGATCCTCGAACAGTGCTCTGCACAATATTTAAAATTATCCTAACCGCGGCGGTACATTAAATTCAATAAATTCTCTTCTGTACTTCGAATATTTGCACAAATGGCAAAAATTAAAATTAAATAGGAACCCCGGAGTGAAAAAGAAACTGACGGGGCGAGACAAGCGGTTCGTGAAATATTCCAGTTTAAACTGATGTTTAATTCACTTTCGAGGCAGAGAGATACTGAAAATTAATGCTTTTTCCAGGGTCGTCGGTCCTCCCTGCTGAAATTTATTCAGCAATGATCTCGCGTTTTATCTCGTGGTCAAATTAATTGTGCCTGCACATACCCGTGCATGTATTATGTATGATACGCGAAAAAATCGAGAAAAAATGTGAAATTTTGGTTTTTTATATTTATTTATTTTTTTATACTTCATAAAAAAAAGTAGGATTGAATTAGCTGAAAAGATTTTTAAATAAAAAATCTCTACAAAATTCATTACAGAAGATTAAAAACAGTAATTAAAATATTAAATAATAAATTATTTAATTAAGTATTAAATAATTTAAGGTCGTAGGTATATTTAACTTACAACGCACTAAAATAAGCAACTTTGTATAATTATAAACGTCTTGACATAATTTCATATTAACATAAAAAGATGTTACTCTGAAATAAAATTTCAACGCCGCGGGGGAAAATAACACTTTTAGTAAAATTATTACAAGGAACAATTGTTCATTTTTTAAAAGGCACAAAAGGATTCCCCTACGAAATCACATTATTCCACAATCTCTCACCAACATACCACTTTCCTTTTTGTTCCTCTGTCCGTCTTAACCCAACTCACTGAAAACGCCAGTTGAAAAGAAAGAAAAGAGATGCGCACAAAGCAGCTTTTCTTTAGCTTACTAGCGAACAAAAACGCCTACAGCGGAGATAACAAACAAAAAATGAGGGGAAAAAAGCGCAACGTGCGTTAGCAAATTTCCACCAGCGTTAATTGGCGTGCAGATATAGCGATGCATACAACAGCAGTTTTGTATTCTCTTTTTGCCCGCTGAAAAACTGCTATATCCATTCGATGTTTAGCAGTAGTTTGTACCTCAAAGAATGTACAGTAATAATTTTGCAGAGCAAAAGCAACATTGATTTTGGTGAAACCAGGACGCTAAATTTTTCAATTTTTCTATTATGAAGTGCTATCGAATTCTTGATAAAAGTTTTAAAAGTTATTCGCAGCATCTGTTGACTTACATTAGCGGAAGTTTCAAAAGCTGTAATAGAATTTCAAAACTGTTGCGCGCTGTAAATCTCAATTTACTTTGAAAGTTGTACAAACCATAACTGTAAATAGCATTTCAATAACAACATAATTAATAGAATAAAATTTATATCTTAAAATAGCAGTGAATAATGCTCGATAAAAAAATATCTCTCATAAAGCACAGTCGAAAAATGCTTCAAGAGATAATCATCAATGATAAAAAAAACGAACTAAAACTTTTTTCCCCTTTCACACAGCCGGAGTGATAATGAAATTTGTCGAACTCGTCAATTAACTACAGCATTCAATTTCCTCAAAAGTGTATTTCAAAACTACGCCGTCAAAAAGGCTAGGCCGGCGTCATTTTGCTCGCGACTTTTCGCTTTCCGGCGAAATCCGCGAGCCACGAGTGCCCTTTAAACTCTCGCTCTCCACGGTAAACACTTTTATTACGCCATCCGACCAAATAACCTTTACCGCAAAATAAAAAAAAAGAAACGGGACCGGGAGTTCGGAGGAAGTCAGTAAAACCGCGCGATATTTTTCCTGAAAAATCGTCATCGGTGCGCCCGCGCGAAATATCGAAAACAGAAAATCAGGTTGCGAGACGGAAGCCTTTTCCCGACGCTGAAAGCGGCGGAGGAGAACGGACGCGAATTCCGAGGCGAGTCCGCGCTGCTTTTCCTTCCTGCACGCTTCCTGCCCGAGTCGAAAGAGGAGGACAGAGAAGTCGCGCGCGCGCGCGCCAGCGAGGCACTTCAAAGACTTCGGTGGAAATTTCGCCTGCCAAAACGAAAAACTCGCACGCCGCCTTCGCTTTTTTTACCTCCCACCCTCCATTTTTTAACACCCGTCTTTTTCGTGTATTTTTTTCGAGAGAAGGAAAGAAGCAGAGTAAGAAAGAGACAAGGAAAGGAAAAGGAAAAGGAGAGATAGGTAGGATAGTGCCTTTATTTGCTTATGCAACAAAAATTAACCCTATAATCCACCCCTGTTTCATATACGTATTTATGGATGTTACGACCTTAATTACTAGTTACATTTGCAGAAAATTTTAAATACTCTTTATGCCAAAATTATGGGAACACTGCGTGTGTGTATTAATGTGGATTATTTCGTTAATTTTGGTACGTAGTATAGTAAAATATTTTATAACAGTCGGGATCTCAATATGAATTGAAGTAATAATAAGTTGCACATAATAAATAAATAAAATACGAATTAAGGAGGGAGAGAGAGAGAGACAGAGGGAGGACAAGACGCACAGAAGTTTTTACCTTTCGGTTGGCAAAGTGAACGTTCCGAAGACAGCGTCGGAAGAAAACCAGGGAGGTGGGTAGGGAGAGAGAGGGGAGATTGGGCCACCTCGTTCAGGATTTCCTTTACGGACGCAGTATTCGCAAACTTGAGTCGTCAACTTAGTGTCCCCTATTTACTCTTATTGCGAGTCCTCTCGCGAGTTATCCACTTCGACCCCCCCCCCCCCGCCTCCCACTCTATACCTTTCATCTATTGGTTTTCCTTAGCCGCTTTTCTTTCTCGCTCCCTCTTTTTGTTTCTAACTGCTCTACTTTGCATTGGCCCCGGCCTCGCTTTAACACCGCTTTCTTTTCTTTTATCTACTTGTTTTTCTCTGCGCTTACTTCCATCGAAATGTTTTTATCGTTTCTTCACAATTTGCAAGTGTAAAGGCGAAAATGAGGTTTATATTTAAAATTAAATTCATAAATGTTTTGAAAAGTTAGTTCGTTAATTGATTTTTCAAAATTCCTAATTTAATTATGTTAAAAGGTACCGAGCAATGCATCAGCAATAAAATGACATGATCAGCGTTCACTAATTTGGCGATAGGCATGGAACTTTAAATAACTCGAACTTTTCCTGAACAGTTTCCAACGAGCCTGCGTTGCTATATATGGAGATGCAAAAGCACAAAAACCAGTCAGTGAATTATTTTACCAAAATCATTTTACTATACATTCCATTTCCATTTAATTTTCAGTTGATTTTTTTAAATCGTACAACCTCGGTGCAAATTTAGAATTTAAATTGTTTTAAATACTAACAAATTTAATTTGCGGTAGCAATGCAAACTTTTTTTAATACAAATAAACTATTGCGTAATCAATTGAAACTTCATTCGGGCAACTAAAGTGTCCATTTATTCAGTGTTAATTTACCGAGTGAGAAAAAATTTTAATAAAAATGTGCTTTGATAAAAAATATTACTAAATTTCATCGCGTCTAAATTTTATTAATTAGTACACATGGTCCAGCAGTGAAACTTCAATAATCCATTAAAAAGAAACTTTATCTTGTACCATGTAATCTCAGTCGCATTTCGCAAATTAAATTGTCCGGAAGCATCGCAAAAACTGACGGCAGCGCTCGAAAAATAAAAGAAAATTGAAAAAAAAGGACGAACACGCACCGGTCATCAGATTTTACGGCACTATTCCAATTAGATGCGTCGCGGAATCACCAATCTCGATAGTCCCAGCAGTATTTTTATTCGGCCGACCCTCCTCTCGAGGTAACCGCTCTCGTCAATTTTCCATGGGGCGGCCGCTGAAAATCAAAATCGAAGTCGCTTTTCGACGCGGCGCTCGTTTCGTCAGCGGCTTTTACGATGTCTAATGCGGCCTCAAGCCCGGATTTTACGATTGGCGAGCCTGACGAGCGAATCAATTGCGCATGAATCGTTAAAGCCGGGAACCAGCTGGACGTGTTAATGCGCCACCGTTTACTTTTCATCCCGACGCGCTTGATTGATACTGCATTAAACACGTTTTGCATTTTATCCTCTAATCCATACATGATTTAGCAATATTTTATAAAACGTTCACATAGTTAAACATTTTTCTTTAAATTATCTCCGTAAAAAGTTTTTTATAAAGAAGAGAGCATCTATGGTTCACAAATTTTGACGGTACATTGGATATTTTTTTACGACCTAATGCTCAAAATTTCCAAAGTAAAGTATTTTCATCCATCTATTTTGAACCCATAAAAAAAGAAAATAAGAAAACAAAGATCATTAATTTAACAATTTGTAGGTTTCAAAATCTTTTTTTCTTAATCAATTTGAAACAATAAAACTGCAAATATCAGAAACAACTAGCTAAGCCATTTTGCTGATAAACCGCAGATATGTACCCCCTACCCGTGAAAGAATACGCCCACGTATAATTATATTACTGAATAAGTTAAAAAAATGTTATTTCGTCAACATTTAATAAATTAATTTAGTATTCCTTGATACTGTAGAAAACTTTCAGAAGGAATACAAATATTCTACACGAGTAGAAAATGCAGGAACTAGTCAGACGGGCGTTAAATTCAATTTTCCATTGTTCATTTATGAGCAACTCATAGGTCATATAAGCTGCAAGCTTAGTCTTTGAAAAATATATTGCAATAATCAATTTTAATTTTCTCACAAACTGACTGGTGAAAAAATTACAATAATTTCTTGTAAGATTTACTGTAAATCTAACAAATTTTACCGTAGCTTTAGTATTGACAATAAACTTCTGCAATATCATCGTGTAAACTGGTAATAAAAAACTGCGAATTATCAATATCAAATATCAAAAAAAATCATTGAATTTTTAAAAAAAATTCAGCCTTTAAAAAGTGCATAAAATCAAGTTACACCGAGCATTCTTGTGTCCATGTTTGGGGCGCGCGACAAAAAAACAGCGTTCCTGTATCACTTGCGAAACCGTATCGCGCGCGCAGCACTGTGTAAACGAAGCTCGACAATGCAACAAAAGCGCGAGAGCAGCCTCTCCGAAAAAAAACCACTGGGTGCGCACGGAATTTTTTTTTTTTATTCCACCCACTCAATCCCATAACACGATTCGCGCGGTATTCCGATGAGGGCTCGATGGCGATATTTAGTTTCGCAGGCCGCGGCGCTTTTTGTATCGGCATACGGTTTCGCGCCACTTGGTCACCTCCGCGGCACGCGCGTCCGCCCTAGCTACGGTAACGCGAGCGCAGCCGCGCGGCTATTGACGGCGAGAGCGAGCGCGACGGTGCAAAGTTTGATCGTTCCGCCGCGCTGTTGCTGCTTGTGTTTAAACAATGCCGGCGCACAACACTCGGCCGCGATTAGTTCGAGGATTTTGGGGAAATTTGCTCGAACAGTGGTTGGGCGCTTGCGAAATGCATGGCGTATTTTCGATTTAAATCTAACGCAGTGTGGACGGTTCAACGAAAAGTTATTGCAAATCAAACCCAACTGTTCTCACTGTTGTTTTCAACGATTGGTTTAATATTATAAAAGAAATACTCTTGGTCGGTAGCAGGATAAAAAAAAATTATGGATGACTTGATATTGACATATACTACTTACAAATATGCATACAGAGATAATGATTCATGACTCGAAGTAGCTTACTCTACTGCATTATTTCTTAACCTGCTTCTTTTTCAGTGAGGTTTTTTATTGAACCTTCTTCACAATATATTTTTCGAGAAAAAATGTAAAGGTAATCTAATAATTTATAATAAAATAATTATGATTTAAGTTAATTCGCTGGAAGGCAAATAATTATAACTTCGTGATTGATTTGGATGCAAACATTTTAAAAAAATTTTAAATTTAAAGTTGAATGTTGAATTTCGACGTATTATAACACATTCATACCAAAGCTATATATAGTAAATTTTCTGTTTTATGTAAGTTTAGAAATTTTCTACACTCCCGAAAATCAACTCATGAATATTTGGATACTTCGACTTTTCAATCGCGATTGAATTCCACTGCTCTTTTTTATTAAAATCATATTTTCAAAAATTCTTTACACACTCTAAAACGAAATTATGCACTACCGACGGTAATAATTCAAAATGTGTGAAGCCCTTCATACTTCTTTAATAAGTTCGTGACCTAATCTTGTCAGCGAATAATTCATTGACCAACTCAAATCACTCATGAAAAAAACTGTATTGTTATGTTTTACTTTTAAACAAAAATTGGAATCAAATACAAAGTGCGGTACACACAAAAAAAATCTCTCAAAACACAGTAATTTAATAATCATTAATTGAAATGAATGAATGTTAAGTCTAACTCTTGATGTAAATGACTTTGATAATTACAATAATATGATTGAAAGTAATTTCAGTAATTATTTATGAACTAACACTGGCGACGGGCTTTCATGACCAGCAGTAAAACAACTCGCGCAAAATTATTAGAGCAATCGAAAGTTTCCAATTTCCAGGAGGAGCGCAGCGATCGCCATGGAGCTCGGAGACTCTCCCGGCTCGTCGGCCCTCCGCGGCCGAAAAGTAGGGGAAGGCGACGGGGAATAATGTTACCCCGGCGAGGCGAGACAAATGGCAAATCGATGCCTCCTCGCCGTGGCGCACTTCCGCGCCGAGTACTCCGACGCCCATCGACGTCTCCCACCTACCACGCGCTTAGCGGGAAAAACGACGGCCGCCGTCTGAAGTACACCCTCCCGGGGAGCGGCCCCGCCCTTTAATTCCCGCTGTTTTCTTTCAAAATCGCGCGGAAAGTGACCTTTCACCCGCGGCCTAGCGCATGGACTCTGGTATTCATAGTGACCTCTCCTGCAAGCTTAGCTAACGATTTTCGAAGGAGATGCCCTTTTAGGGATACAGATTTCTTCACTCTGGTCAGACTGGGAAATCATCATTAGAAGGTAAATTACTTAACATTTTGAGATTGTGGGTTAATTAATTTTTGTATATTTTCATTCGTCGTTTATCAGAACTCGTTTTCGCGCGGTATTCATTTTTTAATGGCTTGTATTGTGTAGCCCGCTGAAAAATCGAGTTTATCGCCGATTTATAAAATAGCTTGTTGGCTTTTAAAAAGAAGGATGGATGAAGTAAACAATAATATAGGTCACCGAGAAATTCTCATTGGCGGAAATAACCCGACAAAACATTTGCCATTACGCTACATTCAATAATTTTTTTTCCAATAAATCGCGAATCTATCGCCAGCGAAATTGGGTTCGTTAATCATCGTTGACACAGTCGAAAACATCCTTTCACTCGTATTAGTTTTATCTCTGCTGCAAATTTTTCTCTGCATTTTTTTCCGAATTCGCCAATATATCCTGATAGGACCTAGATGGCAATCACATAACCCTTTTTCAAGTGCTTTCGATGATGTGCAATTGGACATTACGAACATTTTTCAGTCATAAAGCGCTGATTTTCAAGCGTAACATATTCAAAATTTCTATAGATAATATAACATTTTTCTTTCTTATTACTTTTATTCTTTTGTTCCACGTTTTAAATGAGTGCTTTGCAGATTTTTTTACTATATGGAATTCTTTGAAGAAAAAGTATCGCCGATTACTAACAAAGAACTTTTGTGGAAAAATATGCTAAAATAATAAAAAACTAAAAAGAAAAGATAATTCATGTTGCATCCTTTGATATAAATATCATTTTTTTCTGCCTCTATTCTTTTCAATTCTGCGCCTTGCTTTTTTCAATAAATTTGAAAGTCGAAACCATTGTTCTCAAAATCTGCAGAGAGGACGAAATCTCACATACCAAAATAAATACGAAACAGCCCCATTCTTTTGAAATTAGAATTACATTCTCGCGGGAAGCACATTGCAAACGAGTAAAAAAAAAGACGATCAAGAATATCGGACACTCATCCGGGAGTACCGATCGCCCGGGCGACGGTACCGCAGCGCCGTGTAGTGTCCATTCCCCGAATCCAGTAGCCCGGGAGCGAAGCTCGCGTGAGCTCCCGCCAGCGCCGGCGGACTATCCGACTCTCAACTTCGCCTCCCCCTCCCCTTTCCTCTCGGCGAAACGTCGTCGCGGGTCCGTCGCGGCCAGGGAAACGAAACGGATTTCCTGGATCTCCGCCATAAATAACCCGGCGGCCCACACGCCGAGTCCCTGCGCCCCCACCCCCTCCTTCACCCCCTTCTTTCGGCGGCGCTATAGCACTCGCTTTGTCTCCTGCCTCTCTTCCCGCGCGAGCTACGTCTTAGTTATTTTACTTCCCTTTACTTACCGTAATCTAATCTCGAATAACTGAAATTTAAATCTCAAAATCTCGGCTACTTTGTCTTACTTTGTCTCCGTCTCTTTCTTGCTCGTCGCGCAAGGAGGAATTTGTACGCCGGGAGGAAGTGTGTCGCAGCCTCGAGGGGACCGCCTCGCACCGAGAATGCGCTTTATCAGAGCTGTTTTAAACGTTTTGCGCGCGCCCGAGTGAAACGTCTAATGCGCCGGGAATATGAATTCATCGTTTACTTAAAACTGCCGTAAACAGAGCGAGCTTGAGTACAAGATTTCGGAAAATCTATTAAGGTCGAGATTGTTTGCACTCTAAACATACGTTGAAATAAAAAGTATTTTTATTTTGCAATTGTAACATTTCTTAAATTAGTCACTCTAGAATAAATTGCATAGTGCGTCAACGACAACCAGCACATGATTGTAAAGAAATAGATACTAATTACAAATCTTTAATATTTTTTAAAGATATCGCTACATTTACATGTGAAAACATAAAATTTTATGAATTATATGGCAGCCATTAATAATATTTAGAAGATTTGTACTTATTATTTCATTTATTATAATAATTTATCTCATAAATATTTAATAATTATAAACCTACTTTCATAACAATATTCAATTTTACGATCATGAAACGTTCTCCTTCGGTAACATGTTGATAATAATTTATTAATTTGCATAATAATTAATAATTCACTTATTAATTTACCGTATTCATAATTATTGTAATGTTTAAAAAATAATTTAAATAATATTTACTTAATTTACTTAAAAGCTTTTTTATTAACTTATAACAAAATTTTATCCGATGTGGGAAATTAATTATTTTTTAATTAAACAAATTCGATAAGATTATTTAATTTGTATCAACACAGAACGTAACTTTTATGCGCTTAAGGGGGTCTTACACCTTTTATTTTTGAAAAAATCAATTTTTTTTTTTTGGTTTTATTTTTTGTTTCTACATGTCATTCTGAACATGTAAACAAATTTTTGAGCAAGAATTTAAAATATTTTAAATG
>JAXIUT010052257.1:0-10762 GCA_035586675.1 Eurytoma californica | reverse complement strand
ATTAAATAGAAGTAAAAGAATTTATTAGATATTTGAATACTATTCTAAATTTAATTTGCAATTTTCAAACTAAAAGTGAGTAAAGATTTGGAAAGCGCGCGCAACGCGCGCTCGATTTCTAGTATAAAATAAATACGGAAAATAGAGCGAAAGATTGTTATCAATATCCGTCAAAATGAATTACAAATATTGTTTTATTTTTTTTATGGAGTAAGCATAAAATTTGTAAATTAAGTATTGTGTATAAAAGTGTTTGTAGCATATTTAAAGTTCGTAAATAGAAAAATGTTGAATTTAATATAAAAGTTATTTCAATTTACATTTTCAGTGTTTATTCTCTGAAATAATTCATTTGAACTTAAAAACGATCAAGACAAGCTCGTAAAGTAATAATTGAAAAATTTTTTTCACCGCGATTACATTTCCTCCGCAAAGAAGCAATGGAAGCAAGTGAGAACGCTGTTCGAATAATAATTTCCCTCGATAATCCGGATTAAAACGCTAGAATTGGCGATGACCGATCGGTCAAGGAGAGTGCGATATCCGCGTGCCACATCGGGATCTTTTGCTTGTTTACGCATTAATCACGCTCCCGTGCTCCCTCCCAAAAAAAAGCCCGACGCGAGGCCTCTATTTGCACAAAGAGCACTGCCAAGTTATTGCCGGGTAATGAACTTTTCGAGTCCGCCCGGGAGTCGCACGCGCGTATTCAAAGAAAATGAGCGGTGCCGGGCACTTCGTTTCCGGTGCGCCTTCGGTGCGCGCGATTGATCGAGGCCGACGTGCACTAGAATGATTTCCCCGCGTCGTCCGAATTGGACGCATGGAGCTTTCGCGCGTTAGTATCCGCTTTGATCACGTGTATTTTTTTTTACTATTTTTCTTTTTTTGTGTGTATATTGTTTCGTTCGGCGATCGAATCGGCTATGTTCGGCAGCCTGCGGGCCCGCGATATATTGCAAATTGCTGCTGTAACGTCGGAATGTATCAATTATGATTTGTAATAACATATGTAGGTAATAACTTGAGTGGTACTTTTGTAAGTAAGAAATAAGTAAAATATTTAAATTTTTTAAAAATAGCTAGAAAATAAGCACATAATGGACATTAGAATTTTCTAACTTCAAAATCGCAACTCAGTAACACTTTAAATTTCTCGAAATTTTATCGGCAGTAAGCGATTTTTTCTTAAATATTAAAAATGTTAAATAAAGGTTCGAAAAATCGTTACATTTTGGATCGTAATGTGTGCAATTAAACAAGTCATTATCTGGCCAGTGACTATTAATACTGGTCATTTTCGGTTCATAAATTGTAATTTCCACCAGGGATATAGTGTACCGCATTAAAATCGGGGTGAAAAAATACAAAACTCAATTCCGACGCAACTGCCTGAGACGCATCGAGTTGTCCCAGTTTCTAGCTCGTGGCTGCCACGTCGAGCGCCAAAGTTGATTTTGCCCCGGTCGCTTGTACACTAAACTGATTCAATTTTTTCTCCCCTTCATAAAACGTTTAGCATGCTGGCGAGCAGCTTATTATTCCTGCCATAATAACGGGCTGAACGGCGCGTTATTTTCGGCCGGGCGCTGAAAGTCGGATGCGGGATTAAAAGGGCGATCCGAGTTAGCCGAAGCGTGAAATAGCCAGGGTAAACGCAGGAGTGGTGGAGAAAGATGAAGGGAAAATATCCGCGAGCAGCTGCTTCGCCTTGCGTGCTCCCTCCAGCCAGTCTTAATCCGCAGGAGGGCTGATAAGGAAGTGTTCGGCTTAGTCGCGGTAAAGCCGCACCGGCCTCGCCTAGGTCTCACGCTTTTTCTTTGAAATTCGCTTCTTTCTCTAATACTTGTATTAATATAGGTGCTATTAGCGTTGATGGTGTTGGTGTTGGTGGTGGTGGTGTTGGTGCGGTGGTGGTAGTATTCTTTTTATTTTAATCTATGGAAGATTCCTGTTTTGTGCGAGGCTGTAAAAAATGTAGGTGGTGAGACTATTAATAAGTTTGCACTTTAAAGATAAGAGTGTCTTAAGCATTTGTTTTTTTTATACTTCAAAGAGCATAGCTGAATTGAATTCAAGTGAGAAATGGAAATGAAAGCTTTGAATTTTTTTTATTTATAATACTGTACGCTTAGAGAATTTTCCCGTCAAAATTCCTGGAAAAAAAAGTAATCGTGGGGCGGTTTGCCATCTTGAAAATTTTTACGGGAAAATTCCGGAGCTTGCAAGCTTTGCAATTTTTACGGAAAAAACTCCGTAATGTTTACAGGTAAAGCTCCGTAATTGTTACGAAAAAAGCTTCGTAATTTTGATGGGAACATCACCGTAATTTTTGCGGAGCTTTTCGTATCGTGCAAGCTCTGGGTAAAATTTACAATGATTTTTTCATAAAAATTTCCAAGATGTCAAACCTTTTTTCCCCGTTATTTTTACGGTGCCCTTCACCGTAATTTTTACGGAAAAATTCTCTCAGTGCATGCAAGGAATAACTCCCATCAAATAGAAGAATCAATGAGTAGCTAGGTCGAAATTTTCTGAGAACAAGTCAACGGCTCCTATATGTATACGGATCAGTGCAGTAAAAGCTCAACTGAAAAATAAATCAATACAATTCTAACTCGGTGATTAATTCAAAATAATGCTATCGCGACCGGTCGGTTCAAGACATAAATCATGCAAAATAATTCTATCTCGGCAGTTTGATCAATGTGTTAAAATTTATCGTTAAAATAAAAATAGTGAACGTTTTTTCAATTCGACAATATTCGCGCTTTGTAGATCTTCATCCCCGTGCGTCTACGTATCACAACTCTTCCTAGAATTGTACAGGTCGCCCGAAGCGGAATGTTTTACCGGGCCGGATGTTATATACTTCAATACGTCGGCAATTAAGCGATTTTCTTTGTACCAATTAGACCATCGATCAGTGTGTGCGTTCAATAAAATTCTCTTGTCTCTTAAACTGACGTGCCTAGGCGTGCTAACCACAATTTTATGACTGGGTAGAGCGCTACAATTAATTGCCTTTCATTTTGTTTGCAATAGTTCCTAAAAGTCAGCGACGTCGCTAGCAGCTGCAAAAGTTCATTTATATATAAACGGCAGAGCGATCTTTATTATATCCGTAGGTGAAATGGAATCGTTATTTAAATAACCTTACAGCCTGCGTGACTATCGATTTTTTCTTATAAGATATGACTGTGGAAATAGGAGCCGACAAAATATTAATTTAGTGTTTTTCAATTTTATTAATTTACTGCCAGGTTCAATTTAAAATACATACTTAAAAAGTTATAGAGCTTTGTTTTCCTAACTCACAATATGGCTGAAATTTCTTACAGAGTATAAAAATGTTTATAAATGTTCCGCTTAAAACACACTTTTCTTTGCAATACTTGTAAATTTTAATATACCGAGAGAAATTTTGAATTTTGTGAAAATTAATGACAATTATCTTGTGTAACGTGATAATAGCTGACCTAGTTTCTTTATGACCCATCTTATAGTTTAATAAGGATTTGCGCTTAATCCAGAGTTTATGATGAAAATCATGCATGAATTGATGTACCAAATAACGTCATAATGGAATTCATTTTTACAACCGATTTTTTTTCATAATTTCAAATTGGCAAAAATATACTCCATGTATAAATATCAGAATTTAAGAGTCATTGCTAATGTTTTTAGATTTCAAGTTTTGCAAATTTAAAAGTTTCTTGTGCAAGCTTATCAGCTTATAAATTTCCCTCTCATATTTATTGGCAAAAAAAATTTAAGAGAAAATAAATTCTCCTACTTTAGTCACCTCTATTTACTCCCGCTAATCCCGCCAGCTGGAGCGCGAACAAATATCTCTAATAAAGTCCCTCGGCAAATGAAAAATCTCTCTCGGCATACAAAACGACTCGGCGCTTAAAGTAGGAGGGTCCTTAATAACGCAAAGCGAAGTCCGGAGGGTGGCCCACCGTCGCCCACGGCGTCGTCCCACTCGACGGCTATGCATCCCCCGCAGCAGGACTCGCAGCAGCAGCAGTCGCAGCAGGCCCCGCGCTGGCCGCTGAAACCCGGGGTCCTGGTGCACATAAACCGGAGCCACAGCATGCGCTCGGGCCTGGCGGTGGGCCCTCGGCTGAGCGGCAACCTGCCGTCGCCCCCGCTCTCCACCGCCTCCTCGTCGTCCCGCCGGCGCGGCGGCCCGATGGGCAGCTCGGACTCGACGCCGCTGGCCGGGGCGGGCGAGTCCCTCGCGCGGGACGACGTGCCGACGGCGCGGAGCGCCTTCCGCCGTTCCAAGGACCCGGAGCGCCACCGGCGCCACCGCAGCCGCCACCACCAGCAGCAGGGCCAGGCGTCCCTCAGGCAGCAGCAGCACCAGGAGGAGGGCGTGCTGGCCAGGGCCAACCGGATCCGGGCGATGTTCAGCGCTCAGATAAGGGAATCCGACACCTTTCCCGGTATATCGCGCGGCAAGACAGGTGAGAGCGGACTCGGAGCGAGTCACGCGACCTTCCCTCCGCGTATCCGTTTCGAGGGCCGTGAAAGGCGACGGGAGTATCCCGTTTCGTGTAGGTCTTTTTCCTCGCGCCCGTTTCTCGGCTTGGCGTCGTTCCCGTTTCGCTTAATCGCTCTTTCACTTCTGAGGAAATTTTCCCGGGATCGGAATTACCGATACCCCTTTCAGCCTGGCGAGGGGAGCGCAGCGAAAATTTGCTCGACACTTTAGGTTTCACGGTCAGCGGGTAACTGTCGTCAGATAGCGAAGATTACTTCGGGGACCTGTTATATCGAAAATTTTTAGGGTTCTCTTCTTTTTTTGGGGTACAAGACAATTGTGCTCAAAATTTTATTGAAATACGTAATCCAAACTCTATTTACAGGATACAGGTCAGACAGCTTTTTTATTTTTAACAGTAAATTTTATTGATTGATTAAGTATGAATAGCGATACGAGAATTTATATTTAATGGAATAAAATTCAACCAAGAATATTTTTTCATTTCATTCTATCTATTTTGATTAGCTTTCTTTCGCCTTACTATTTTAAAATTCGAATTAATTTCTTTCATAAAATTATATGAATGATAGCATTATTTCCTAATGCAGTCTTGAGGTATAACAGAAACTCAATTAAAAAGGCTGATATTTATTTCCGGGACAGTTGAGAAAATGTCATTATATCGGTAAAAACGTGTTTGAAATTTCTCGAATTGCACCTCGATAATTCACTGTCCTACCTCGCAAATGACAAAATTAATGTTTCCCCGATTCGGACGGAGGGGGGCGGGACTGTAAAACGACTCAACGCGAGATGCGCGCGCGTGTTAGGTGCTTAAAGAGTTCGATGGAGTCATCAGTCGACTTCCCGTGCGGGAGCTGCCGGGCCCCGGAGTTGAAGCGCGAGCTGCTCCCGGTCGCATTATCGAACCCTCGGCTCCTTAAACGGCGCGCCCCACAGTCGGCATAATCGTTTCCGGCCTAAGCGAAACGCCTAGATTGCTGATTGATTCAATTCCCAAACTGACAGCCTCGCCCCTTCGTTCCGCGCGATTTCGCACGCGCGGAAGTGTGCGCACCGGCTTAGCGCCGCGGCTGTCCCTGGGATATACGTTATACGTCTCACGGGGAGCTAACGCCACATTTTCCAGGCTGAGTAAATTTACATTAGCGACGTTGCTCGTGAATTTTCGCGGGAAAAAGAGCTGGAGAGAATCTTAAAGAAACTTTTTATGGAAAATAAAGCCTGCAGAATTGGGATTGATTAATATTGCACCTTCAGCGTGCTGGAGAAATCTTTGGAATTTTTTGCGAAGTTCGTCGAAATTATTTTTTTTTACTTCTCGGAATGCTTTTATTCATTCAGGAAGTTAAGAGCAGTCAGTTTGCCAATTCACTGTTAATTAAAGTAGGGAAAGTAGGCATAGCGGGCCATGGGGCAATGTGAATCTTCGGGGTATAGTGGGCCACCCAATTAAATATGTTGCCTTTGATGTGAAAAACATTTATTAACAGGTTTCATTCAAATTAAAGCATTTTAAAAGATTGTCGTTATTACATTGCAGTATATAATTTTTGTATATAGTAATATTGCAATGTAATAATAATAATCTTTCAAAATGTTTTAATTTTAATGAAACTTGTTAATATTATTACTCCACAAGGGAATCCTGTTACGTCTACGTGGCGAATTTCTATATTAGAGCGCGATAGGTTCTTCACTTCAATGAAATCGCATCAACACGGGTGTCGATTTACAAAATACGATACTTTCTGTCCTTGTAAGAAAACTTTGAGTGATATTGGATATTTCGATTTATCTTTCTTTCTAATAGTTAATGGATCATTAAAGAGGCTACCAGACTTTTCGTTGATCGCATTTTACGTCATTTATTTTCATCTCAAATGAATTCAACTATATTAAAATATCAGATTAATTAATAAATTATAAGCAAACTAAAAGTTAAGTAAATTATTTAGTATATATGAAAAGCCTGTCTCCTTAATCAAATAAATTAATGAATGATTAAACACTTTTTTGTAATTAATAAACGACTTTTCGTTTATTTATATTTAGAGAAAATAGAGCTGCATTAAATTGATTATTACTAAGTGAACAGTCGTTTATTAATTACAAAAAAACGTGTATTCATTCATTACTTAGGGACATATTTACAGAAAATTTAATTAAAATTTAATATATTGGAAAATCGAACAAATCAATTGATTGAATTTGTTGGGTCAAATAAATATCGTAAAGAATCGCGTCAAAGCATAGTACGTATCCTAATTGCACGACCGATCCCAAACTGCATTTGTAACCGATAACCGACAGTAGTTTGTAAATCCGCATGTGTGTGTGTGTGTCCATTAAGCAGCCGTGACGTACAAGAGAATAACGCCCCGGCAGCAGCAGCGTAAGCATCAAGGCGCGGCCACGGCGAAGGAGCCGAGCAGCAGCGGCAGCGAGCCAAGGAACAATGTGTCCCGTAAGCGCAAAAAGCCCGGGGCCGGTACGTATACACACTCTCCCCCTGCACATTTAATCGCGAAAAACCGCGCGTGTTCCCTCCTTCCCGATGCCCCTACCGCCGGCTTCCGACTGCGCTTTTCCTCTCGCATTTTGCGCGCGCACGCACGACTGCTCCGACAATGGGCGCTCTTCGGCCGAGCCAAAATTGCGAGTGCCTAATCGCCGCTTCCCTCGCTCTTAGTTTCCAATAGTTTGAGGCTTTCGCAGAGGAAAAAAAGAAAATCCCGAGCATTGAAATTTTCTATTGATGTTTTCTACACTTTCGTCTCATTATTGTGGCTTCTGCAATCATACTCCCGCGCTTCCCTTCATTCATTACTTCTGAGTATTGCAGCATACTTCTTTTTTTCATTCAAGTGGCGAGATGATGCCGCAAGGGCAAGTAGGAGCTTTATACCGCTGCGAGTTTTAGCTTATGATTTAATTTTTTTTAAGTCACGTATGCTCGCTAAAGTTTCATAAAAGACACAGCACGCAAACTTTCGCGAAAAAAGCACTTAGAACATATATATTACCATTTTTATAAGTGTAATTTCACTCTATCTAGAATACACCATTCTTATACTAATTAATGAACATGTTTGTTGAAAATATTTACGTTTAATACGAGCAAGGACGTTGTTCGCTATTTCGCGGAACTCATCACATGTGAAACCATCGTTAGATTGTAAATTTGCCTGTAGCTATCAGTGATATTGCGACGAAAGAAAACAAAGTGGCGGTGATTCTCTCTATCGTCAATACTGTGGGTTAATAATTGCTTAATACATGTTATCGAACTGATACATTTTTTAGTTTAGAGACTGTATAAACAATATTCCGATGAAAATCTTGCCTGAAAAGTCACCGTTATTACAATAAATGCTCGATTTACTTTTCAATAATCAGTGTTACAATTCAAGATGCTGCAGTTCTTGTAAAAAACGTAGTTGGGAACAATCTTGACGTAATAATTGATTACAAATAGAAACGAAAATAGGAAGTACAAGATTTTGAAAGAATATGTTTTAATCTTGTTTGCAACGCCAACTAATTGTAAGTTAATTATCGCTAGTATTTTAAATTTGAACAGTAATTCAAAATAAAACGAATACATTATTTTGTATTCTTTCGAAGTAAGAGTTTGATATAATGTATGAAGCACGAGTAAGAATCAAACTTTCATAAAACTTTGTTGGAACCTTTCAAATAAACTTACGTCATATTTGTTCGATCTACTTTTCTTACTTTATAGACTAACGTTAATACCTTTTTCCAAAGATTTTTCATGCATTGATATGCCCATTAGGTTCGATTTAATATAACGCTGTAACGTAATAAAATGGATAACTTTAACACTGGCAACATTGATAATTCCAGATCCGAACGAAGCTACCAATAGCAACCACATGGACAGCGTTTCGGAGGGCCTGTCGGAACCAGAAACGAAGACGTTCTACGAAAATTTGCCCTTCCACGGTATACAATCGCCGCCGAACAAGGTAAGCCTATGCAGGTTGATACATTCCTATCATCGCATTTGCACCGTGATTTAGAATGCGAGCATTTGCTCACTTGTAAATTTTTCTTTTCGTGTTGTGTATCGATTGTACTAGTTGTCGATGCTGTAAGTATTAGTCAAATATTTTTGAGCACTTTCGATATAAATAAAAACAGTGGATTATGCCAAGCTTGTAGAAGGTACAGGTGAGATTTTATTGCGCTACTGTCATTTTTAAAAATCAGTATTTTTCAAATTTTTTTAACAATGTTTCAAAACTATTTTCCAAATTTCTAATAAAAAAAAGGAGATACTCGAGAAAAAAATCTTAAAATCTATTTTAATTTTTCAATAAGTTAATTATAAAAAGTACCTAATTAAATTCTTTAATTTCCTTTAGAAAGGATTTTTACAAAAATATTAATAATACGAGTCACCTGCAGATGGTGCTGATTGATGAAAATCATTAAAATCATTGCCAAAAAGAAAAGTTGTTCTCTTATCGTGTAATCGCACGGATTATTCCCCTCGAACAGACCCTCAACTTCTTCACATCTCATTCGCACACCTACTTGATCCAGTGTTCATAGTGGAGTTTCGGATAACTCTATGAAAGTTAACAGGAATTCAAGTTGAACGATTTAAAGACTCACGAGAATTCAAGGGACGGCGATTGCTTGTAAAAGTCACGACTTAGTTAATGTCCTCAATTATAGTACAGTATTTAAATTTATAACGTGAAATCGTAATATAATTTCTGAATCCTTCAAGTCGCATAAATGTAGAAGTACCGTAAATATTATACATATTACATCGTATCATTAATTTGAAATAAAGTAAATCAATTTGCATATGTAAATATCTGTCAATCTTTATATACAATCATCGAAAATAAAGGGAACCAGAACATAAAGGGAATTTTAAAAAAAATTTTATGTATAACATTATTTACGTCACCGTTAATAAAAAAAAACTGATAAAAATAAATAAAACGAAATAAGATATTGCTATCACATGTATTCCCACAAGAAAACGATGGCATCAGTGTCAACACACGGGAGTACGTGTAATACGTGTGAAGAGCTGGTAGAAGCGAGAAGGGGACTATTATACTGCAAGGGGAACGATCCGCGCGCTTGATGCCCACGGAAAAAAAGAGACTGTCGAGTAGCTCCTAATTTTTCGAATACGCGCCGAGTGGGCTACTCGAGGCGCGCAGACCTTTTTTTTACTCGCAAAAAGTCCGGCCTGTACGCTTCTCAAACCACGCGCCATGATAAACGAGCTTTCACCTTCTCTACCCCCGTCTTACAACGCCGTCACGACATGTCGGCGCCCCTCGGAGCCCCGCGTGGCCACTTAGACTGTTCTTCACGGCCAAAGTCACCGTGAAACGATCGCATTGTGCGGCTTGCCAGCGATCCGAGAGGCCATTCGAAAGCCGCGACGCCACTCGAGCAACGCGGTAAGGCCGACCTTTTTGTATATACATCCCCGCGAGGGGTTGTGGCGCGTGGCTCATTAATTGCTGACTGCTGAATACGCGATCACGATTGATTTTTCATTCGATTCGAACTGGGGGACCGTGTATTCATTTGTACGCGGGCAGATTTTTACCTCTTTTGCACCCCCGCTAATGTAAACGTGTCTGTGATAAATCTTAATTCGATTTTTAATTGATTATTTTTAATGAATTAATAATAAGGTCTAATGCATCATTTTTTGTACGATAGATAGAGTAAAACTTACACGAATGGTAAATTGCTTATATACATTTATCAATTGAGAACTGACATACAAAGGGTATCACTAGTAATTTTTAAAATCAACGATAAATCATGATCATTTTTTATTTTTCAAATACCCAGATATACTATAATTCAAATAGTTAGGAAAAATTTTGAATAACTTTCTATAATCATTTATGTGGTCTGAACATACCCTGACCTTCACTACTTAAACTGTTCCATTATTTCCCATTTCCATTTTTCATTTAATTCGGCAATAGTAAAAAAATTGGTTAAAAATAATTTTGAAAAATAATGGTCGAAATAAAGTCGAAAGGATCGACTAATGAGAATTGAATTATTTAAATAATGCAATTACAGTAGCGAATAAAATAATAATGCTCTATATTGTATATTTTACGCAAACTTGTAACAATCCACTGTTCTACTCAACCCAGTTGAAAGCAACCAATGAAATCCAATAAAAATAACTTTATGGGATATTATAAGTTTTTGCACCAGTAAAAA
>JAXIUT010052246.1:0-10762 GCA_035586675.1 Eurytoma californica | reverse complement strand
CCCTCTGTTGTTTTAATAGCGTGTTTTTTGCATTTTGCCAACTTACCCCGCAGGCCAACCTGCCCCGGTCTCCCCTAATTCTTTAAATTATTCTTCCTGACATATCACTTTAAGTTTCATTGATATGACTTTAAAATTACTGATAAACTTTAAGTTGATCATATTTCCAAGTAGTACGTATAAATAATAAAGTAAGAAATACAGTTTCTAAGCGTACACTAGTCTTAAACGAAAGAAGCCAGGAGAGGAAATCGCTCCGAAGTAATGCTCGCGTATCGAGTTTTATAAACGCGTCCGGAAACACACTGCATGCGCCCGAGTCTATCGGCGCTCCCCGCGTGTAGCGCAAGAAAAGCGGGCGAAATTATAATGCGACTCGCTGGGCCGCGAGCGAAATTCCACGCTGCGTTGCCCGAAAAATCCGATAAAGGCGTTTCCGCGCGCGCGCATCCCCCTATCCAGAAGCAGAAGAAAAAAAAAGAAGCAGCCACCGCCGCGGGAGGAACAACGACGACGGAGCGAAACAGGCCGAGCGACTTCTTCTCGGAGGGAAAAATATGCAAAGAACCCCGGTCGCCGGGGGAGGACGTCCCACTCGCGCGGAAGAAGAAGAAAGGGAAGGGAAAAGGAAGAGCGAGCCCGAGGAGAACGCGAGGGACAGATTGGCACTGTAGCGATTGGAAAATATCGCAAATAAGCGCGCGAGCACGGGGGCGGGCATTAGGGGCAGCCCGAGCGTGCGGCGAGCGGGAGGATTCGGAGGAAAAGCGGGGGATCGCCGAAATTTTCCGCGCATCGGCCATTCGTGGCGCGCTCCGAAAATCGCTGCCTTTATTGCCGGCTAAAACGGTTTGCCGGCGGCCGCGGCGGAGCCTCTCGCGCTGAATCGATTCGCCGTCGCCGGCGCTCAGGTGCACACTTATATGCATGCGCCGGGGCGGAGGCGATTTTTGGCCTTTCTCTTCTCGTGCGCGCCGCATTTCGCCGGCGCCCATTATAATGCGGAACGAGCCACGACGACGACGATTTTCTACGTATATTCGTGCATGCTCCAGCACTGAGGGGGAGGGGGGGAGAAGGAAACACCGCGATTATAAATAACCCCGCCTCCTCCTTCCAGCTCGATGATCTTCTTGATTTGTGCACTGTAAAAAAAAGTGCATTAAATTTAATGTACTGCAATGGAGGCAAAATTTAAGTACTTACTTAAAAAAATTTTAATGAACTTGTACTATCCTAATTGTGTCGGACATGTCAAGCTTAAGTAAAAGTTTTAAATTTAATGTAAAGCATTAATTTTCAGTTACGTGTTTAAATTTTGCTTCCATTGCATTTACATTAAATTTCAGTATCTTTTTACAGTGTGGGTTATTATTTTGCAGTAGGATTTTTTTATCGGTCCGGGAGGACCCATTGATGTTGATTGATTTTAAACGTTTATGGAATAGTTTTTAAAAGGGTATGGTAATGGATACAAAGGTAAATTTAAAGGGATACAGGCAAAGGATGCAAACACTATCGACTAAAAATATTGTTTTAAAAAAAAAAATAATTTTTTAAATTTTAATTAAGAGTATTTATGTATTAAGAAGATCAAGTCATCTTCCTTTTTACGTCACCTTTCTGACTCAAGGGCCGGAAGGAAGAATGAGCGGTACGAGCGTCGTGGTTGTTCGAGCGGAAACATCGAAGAGAGTCTTTCACTATAGTGACAGTTATTCTCACATAAAGTCTTATTCAATTCCTTTATATAAACTGAGACTTATTTTTGAATTATTAGTGTAATTTTTTATCTTTTTAACATTTTACAATGAAATATATTAATCTTTTGAATAATTTAACATTACTAACCAGAATTGGTTTATAATTCTAATTTTTCCTTTAAATACCTCTATATCTCGCGTATGCGGCAAAACATTTCCTTGCGAGCATTAAGCGTTCAAAGCTTTGTATTATTCGTAAGAGGCGCCCCATGCGATTATTCATTAATTTGGCGGTATTATTAGGACTAAATACACTAACATGACTTGCTTATGCTGCCTCGATAGACTTTGTGCAAGGTATTGTACTTTGCTCAAGAGGGTATCTGTGATGTTATCATTTTCTGTTGTTTTTACTACAGTACCGTTTCATAAATTATTCAACGTTATATGCCAAAGGTTATTGCAATTGATATTTTCAATGCTATTACACAACGAACTATTTTACGAAAAATTATCGATATGAAAAAAATAAATACACTGTACAACGCGATAAATAAATTTTTAAAATACAAATCAACTTTAATATTGTTATATAAAATAAGTATAAAAATGAGTACATCGCTAAATCTCCAAAAAGGAAAGGCACAATTGAAAAGTTTGACATACCCTAACCGCCTGTTTCTAAAGCTTTTAATCAGCAACGTGAGAAAAAGGGACTCGCACTGCGAAAGAGAAGCTTAAAAAAGACTCGAACGTAACGTCTCAAGGTTCCGGCGACTGCATCCCCGAAGCGTCGGTGCTCGGACTCTTTGCGCGGCGTAATTGCGGGTCAGAGCCGCATTTTAATTTCGCGCAAGGTCGCGGTGATCCTCTTCTCTCTCCTCGTTACACTCGCGCCTTTTTCCCCGGTCTCGCGCGATTAAATTGAAGGAAAGCACGAAGAGAGAACGCGAGAGAGAGAGAAAGAGAGAGAGAGAAGGAGAGAGACAGGAAGAGAGAAGAGCTGTCCGCTCGTTAGGACGAGGCTTCGCTCCTTTAATCCCTCGAGGGCTTAGTAGCTAAGTGGAGGACTCGAGAGAGGAGGAAATACAGGAATTTGCCGGCGCCGACGGGCGGGGGGATCGGGATCGCTTTTTAATTCCACGATTGAAATTGAAACTAGCGCCGCTTCCGGACGCGCGGGAGCGACGGCTGTTTTGCGCGCGGGCCGGCCGAGTGGCGGAGCTTTTCTTTGAGCGGGCGAGCGTGCCGCGGGTCCCGATGCGACAATAATTAAAAGATTTGCCTTAATCGGCCGCCGAAGGGAGCCTCGCTCTCTCTGTGAAAGGCAAACTCTCACGGCGCGGTTTTCTCGTTACGCGAATATCGCGGATTAAGGCAAACTCTAAAGAATAATTGTATTTTTTACTTCCTTGGGATATTTTATTTCTGTCGAAATTGTTTTAATAAATTTCGTGGAAAATTTACGTTCTACTATACGTCAATTTATTGTACAAATAGATTAAATTAGTGTAGTTTTAAATTACAATTTAAATTTTAATTTTAATTACCTGAGTTACACAAAAGTCTTTTTTAAATGCTCCTAGGTTGAGAGAAATTTTTCGTGAATTTACAATGAAGTTCGCCATAAAAATTATAAGAAAAAACGTAATCGTAGTTAAACGTGATTGAGGAAAAGTTACCGTAATTTTTATTTAAATCTTTGACGGTTGGCTGCAGCAGAATATTTTATGTAAAAAGTTCCGAAATATTTACAGGAAAAGCTCCCTAATTTTTATAGGAAAATCTCTGAAACTTTTACGGTACTATACTTGAAAAAATTCAGAAGATTTTGTGTAAAAACCTTTTCTAGTGATTGTTCCGGGAAAATTTTTAATGACTCAAACCATCGCAGGATTACGTTTTATTCACATAATTTTTATGAAGAAATTTTTGATAAATTTCACGATAAATTATTCTCAATCTCGTATTTAAACTTTAAAAATCATTATCAATTCTCCTGATCTTTAGGATGAAATATCACATCATTGTAAATATTGATGGTTTTCATACATATTCTATATTAATGTTCTAATTTCAATAAATATTTAAAAAATCATCTACAAACACCACCTTAATTAAAGTAAAAGAATCTTCATTTTATTCGGTAAATACCCATTTCAACGAAATTTTTACTACGCCACGATGTTAAAGTCTTAATTAAACTAATAAATTCCCTGAACGTAGCAGTCTTAACTAATTTCAGATAATTTTAGCTAATCCCGGGTAATTTCCAAGAAATTTTCCCTCATAAAGTATTAGAATAACGTTAAAAAAAAAGAGGAAAAGAGCTTGTCCCAGCGTAAACTTGGTACCAGCCGCTAAAGGGGGAGAATCGACATTTTTCACCGGCGTCGTCGCTATCGCATTAAGCACCTGGGCGATGGGAGAACAAAGAGCGACGGGGGCGGGCAAGAAAACCACCGTAATAGAACGATCGTCGGTACAACGAGAAACGTCACCTAATTACCCGGTAACGGGCCGCGGGGGCCGGCAGGCACGCGATCACCGCCTTAGGGGCTCGCGTGCGTCACCCCCCACCCACGCAACGTAGATTCGTCGCGATTCCGCCTCATCTTGCGGCACTTGCCCGGGAAATTTTTAACGGCCCTGCGCTTTACGAGGCTCTCCCTTTTTTGTCCCTCTCTGTCTCTTTCTCTCTCTCTCTCTTTTCTCTCTCTCTTTTCTCTCTTTCCCTCTCTCTCTCTTCTCTCGTTTTATGGGTCTGCCTCGAAACAGCGACGCTTCTTATTGCGGGCGAAGTCCTTTTTTTTCTATCTCTGGGCTTTTACGTGACTCTTTTTATCGCGAGCGCTTTCGGGACGACGCTCCGCGTGTGTCTTCTTTGTCGGTGGCTCGAAGCTCCGCGCGGGCCTAAGAGCGCGAGCGCTTCGCTTTCGCTGGTTTTATACGTTTTGAAGAAAGTTCGTTTTGGAGCGGCGGAGATAAATACTTTATGCTTTTGGGGGACGGCTGAGGAGGGAGAGAGCGAGCTGGAGTTTTCAGTGGATGATACCGAAGTTGAGATTAGATTTAACATTTCCTAGTGTGCAAATGGACTTTTCTCGTTGTTTTTTAAAAAGCTACTCTTTTTTTTTAATATTTTCTATTTCTGCTTTTCGGTATTTGGAAAAATAAATTTTATTTTAGTTGTTAGAATGAGCAAACATTAAGTAGTGGACATTTGAAAATAAAACCGTATCTACAGTGCAATTTCAAGAGATTTAATACTGTATAAGCCCCAGTGAGATTATGTTACTGAAACTACTTTAATAGAAACTTAAAATAAAGCTTTGCTCTATTTACTTATAACTGCGTGACTATTTACTACGTGCTGTACTTTTTTTAAATAAATTATGCAAAGACTCAAAGTGCATTAAATAAATAAATGAGGCTGAAATTAAAAACAGTAAATAAGTATAAAGAAATCTAATTTTCATTTAAACAAGAGTTTCTCGCAATTCTAAACTAAATGAAATGAGGTTTATTTTAGTAAAAAAAAAGAAAGAGTTTTTGAAAGTGATTAATTTAGCCAAGCGATTTAGAGTAGAGCGGAAGGATTTGACGGTGGAATGAATTTTAATTGTTTTGAATCTGAAGGAAAGTAAAAATAGGGTCAAGTGTACTCCTTTCATTAAAAACTTTAAAGAATTACTTTCTTATTTCATTCCCGCACAATTTCGCTAAAAGTTCCTCGCGCCGTTTTCCGCCTCACTGTTCACGAAATGTCGAGCTTCAGTGTTATGAAAATTGCGGGCAACGAGCCGCTCGTCTTTGTTTTTAATTCTCGAAATGTTCTTCACGGCGATCGGGAATTTCCGAATAATTGGCCCTGGCGTAATTTTTCATTTAAAAAAAAAAAACTATTTTTTTTTAAGAATTTTTCATTTTTTGTTATAAGTGTGATAAATATAAATGCGTGACGAATGAAAAATCTGGGAGTGAAAGGAAGCTTCAGAAATGTTTCTAAAACCTTTGTTTAGAAACTTTAAAACATTACTGTTTTGCATACAGAAACTTTGCCCTATATAGCTGTGTAAACGCTGGAAAGTTTACGGTTTTTGTTAAACCTACAAAATGATATAGTAAATTTAAAGCTGCTAACAACGTCGCTGGAGAGAAAATTATGAAATGTGAAAAAAAATCTTTCGCTTAAAATGATTTACGAAAAGATGATTCCGGCATATTTTTTCCTATACGGTCGTGTACAAAATATGTACTACTGAATTTACAACACGCGAAATAAAACGTTTATAGTTCATTAAAATAATTTGTTTGGCTTTAATGATCGATTTACAAATCATTTTTATTTGCGAAAATTTTTTCATTTTTTACTACCACTAGGTCTTTAGATTTGAAGCGCGCTACGCGCACAAGTAAAGTAGCCTCTGTTTTTTAAATGCAATTATCTACTTATTTTTCCACCTCAACATACTCGGATAGTAAGATGGCCTTCAATTAGATACATTGTGTATGCTCCTTTTAATAAACACATTTTATCTTACTAAAAATTTCCGTGAGAAGTTTATCTGAAAAAAAGCAGATTAGCCATAATTTTCTACGATCCAATCAAAACAGTTTGGATCCCCTCATAATCTTCAAAATGTGGAAGAGTGAAAAACCACTCGAAACGAGTGTTAACACAGCCAATCGAGTTTCGAGTGGCTGAGTTTTTTCTGAAAAAGAGCGATTTTTCATTCCAATAAAGTGATTTTCTGAATTTTTCACTCTTCTACATTATCAGAGTCTCCACCGAAACCAAGAAAAGCGCGGGGGAATGCACGAGCCTTAACGAGCGTTTCGTTTTTAAATATCATCCAGCTGGGCGTCGGGTGGGAGCTTAATTCGGAAATTATTTCTCGCGCCTCCTCTTTCTTTCCTCCTAGACTCGGCACTTTACGGCCTCGGCGCATTTTCCGTTCCGCGCCGTATTTCTCGGGGATTACAGTTTAATGGAGAGTACGTACTAATTTTACGCTAACCCGGGCCGAGATGAGAGAGCGCGGAGGTGAAGCCGCGCTGACCCAGAAACATTCCGATGCCCGCGGAAAAGTATCGCCGGATGCGATTTAGCTTTTTCAAAAATTCTATCAGACCCCGCTAGATCTTGTTTCGATGGCGTAAGGTGTACTGGGATGACAATAAATGACATCAGAAATACGTTAGATGAAATTTTCTATTATTTGTTCCTTTTGTCAAAAAAAAATATAATAATCTTACAATATTGTAAAATGGTTATTAACTTTACCTTGGTGGTAACGTTAGGTTACCTGATAAAACTGAAACTTTCGTACCTTTTTCAAAAACTAATCAGTTTCTGCTTAAGCTACTTATGTTATAGAGTCCCGGTTTACTACTACTGCTAACCACGTTTTACAACCTCTATAACTAGCTAAAAACTCAATTTTGAAAAATTAATTTTTAACTGATGTAGCTTCCACTGTACACCGGTGTGTGCACTATAGACAATTAGTATTCATCTATCGATTTGCATTAAAATCTTGGTGCAGGTTTAACGGTTACGTAGGTACTAACATCGCGCTCCTTGGGTGTATTAAGCGCTCCAGAGGAAAACACGATCCTCTACACCTATACTCCCTCAGATTGCAAATGACGCAATACAGCTGTTCCGAGTATGGTAAGCTCTGCATGGGTAAAATGGTACTCCCATTAGAGCTACCGGCTGAAGACCAATTAACAAGCTCTTAGCCAGATTTACCAAAAAATACTTCCGAAATTTTTGCCTTCGAAAATCGTCAAGCTCCAGTTCACTAGTCAGTTGACAGGGTAAATTTGTTTAACGGGGTAATTACCAAAACATAATTTTCAGATTCGAGATTATAAAGATCCAATTAATTAAAAAGTTATTTCTTTCAATAACATTAGAAACATCTCTAATTTATTGGTAAATGGTTAATTTATTTCTAAGTTTTTGTCTGGTCAATTTATGGTTAATTTTCTACCATGGATACTTATATTTAGGTGTCATTGAAATTCAATTTTTTCATAGAAATCCACTATATATACACACAATGATTTATACAATTATTTACTTATTTTGTATGTATTATTTATTTATTTCATTATTTTATTATTTTTATTATTTATTTACTTATTACAATTTAGAGCGAAAGAACACTATTGATTTGAAAAAACATACATAATGTATACGTAACAAAATACTTTTCGCTGAAAAATATCGGTTTAATATTTTAAAACGATACCTTCCCGGAGGAGTCAATAAAAGGAAGAGCCGGAATTCTGACTTTTTGAAAGCGGTGCGGAGAAATAAAATGATTGCGCACATTAATCAAGTGCGATAACGACGCGAATTATCGAGGAGAATCGTGGAAGGCATTCGGGGCAAGGAGCCGGCAAATCGGGCAGCGGGAAAAATCTCTCGACAAGACCCGAACAAAGCATCCCCGCGCCGAAATTCGACGCACGTCCCGAGCGTTACGCCCAGGGAAAATCGAAATATTAACATCGAGAGAGAACAAATCTGGATCGACCGCGTAATGCCGCGATAATAAAACGGGGCACACCGCGGCGCCTTTTTGTTCGGCCGATACGGCCGCCAATTATTCATTCGCGATTACAGTGTCCTTTTAGCCGCGCGTGTTTTTCTGTGTAACTGTTTAAGGAGAAAGACCGTGTAACAATGACGATGGATGTTTTATCCTTTTAATCTGAAATGTTTATTCCAATGAAATGTTTGTGCGTCAAATTGTATCGGTCATAAAAGGTAATGAAAATAAAATTAAATTAAAAGTCGTTTATAACAGACGACAAGACTTTTGAGGCGAGTGAGCGAGAAGTGGTGGGGAAACGCGGGAAAGTGATTTAACCCGAAACGCCGGCTTAATGATTTGTTGCCCCCGCGGTGTAACATTACGCGCGAGATTTACGACGCCGAGTGGACGCGAACTTTTTTTTCCACCACTCCCCTGTGGGGGTAGAAATCTTTCTGCGATCGTCAAATTTCTCGCGATCCCGAGATACACTAATTACCCCACGTGACAATTTTTATAGTTAATTCGGCGAGGTTCTTTCTGCTTTTGCTCCATTCAATTGCGGCTAAGTGCGCGCGCTTGAATGATTTAGACCTTAATTAACTCGTCGGCGGGAAGAGATTTTTAAGGATACGGTGAATGTGCGACTGGCATTTACTGTGTAAAAATTTCATTGTCTCGCTGGTTATTCTGTTTTTTCTTGAAAAGTCGAGGTACAGGTAATGTTAATTGAATTTCAACCGATGACAAGGTACTTTTAGTAAATTTTAAAACATACTGCAAGTCTGCAAGAAATTTAAAATTATAACTTTGCAATTTGTAGAGCTTTTTTCTACATAAAAAAGTTTGCGTTCCAGAGAACAATGATAAAAATGTTAAGGTAAAAATTACAGTACTGTATAGGAAAGTTGTCACAGACAGACATTTTGAACAACAATTGCTATAGTCTCTAATAATATTCTCTAATAAAATATACAAAAAATTAAGAAAAAGTACCATATTTTCTAATAAAATTTACAATATTATCTAGTATAATTTATTATAACCATAGAGTTTTTACTATACCGTATAGTAATTTTTCGTCGCAATGACAGTCTATGTAGCCACTTTGTTTAGAAAGTAGAATCATTTTATCTAGAATTTTCTCTCAGTGAAGGTGATTTCCAATAGGACACATCAACCTCATAAAAAATAAACACATTTGAATCAGATAAAAGCAACTCGTCTAGCATCGACTAAAATCTTCTGAAGTTTCCTCAGAGAAAAAACGCAGTTCCAAAGGGAATAAAAAAAAAACTCCACTGCCCACCCCCGCACACTAGCAGCATCCACTTCCAAAAGAAATAAGAAACGGATATCCCCGGCGCAGCCGGCAAACTGCGTCTACTTCATTGCCATGAATAATTCTCCCGATAACCCGGAGGCGCGCATCATCCGGCCTCTCGGAGGGACTGCACCTGTCACCTCGGGCCTCCCCAAAAATTCATCTCGAAGACATTCCCCCTTCCTCCGTCTCCGCCGGAGAAAAATCGCGGCGACGCGCGCGTATCGGGGCGATGCATCAAGGCGACGGCCGTGGGGGGTTATACGCGGCATTGTGCTCGCGGGACAAAATCCTTTGTCACCGGCTGGCGGTGGCGATCGCCGGACTTGATTAACGAGCGGCCATAATTATCGGCGGAGTTTCGCGTTATCAATGCCCGCCGCCACGGCGACGAGCCGAGCTCATTATCGGGCTGATTTAAGGATAATTACGGGCCGTGTTGCGCGCGTCGCCCGTTAATCCCGGGGCGCGTCGCCCCCTCCGCGAATCAATTTAACGCCGTGCGGGGCAATCGTTGCGCGTCGCGGCCCGGTGTTAATTTTCCTCGGGTTGCGGACGCCTCGTCCCCGCGCGAAGATCGACGATCGCGACGCGGCGTCGCGGAGAGAATTCGGGAAGGCCGCGGCGAATTAAAAATTGGCTAATTGTGATGGATCGAAGAGTGGCGAGGAGATGCGAGCGGCGGCGTGGACTTGCTTCATCAAATGTCGAGTTCATTATGCGATGACTAATTGAGATTGTGGAGATAATGCCGAGGCCGCGACGTTAACGATGTTGTGTATAATGAGCGTATTGATATAGGACACTAAAACGCATCATTTTACTTATCACGTTTAATCCTGAGATATTTCAAGTTTGCGCAGTTAGTACACGAAAGAGCAGTTTCCACAAATTCAACATTAAATTAAGTATTTCAATTAAACTTTAATTATTTTGTATAATAGACAAATGTGCTACCAGATGCATAATGACATTTTTTTAAAGTACTTTTTAGACTCTGTTCAAGAAGCGATCTACTTATAATTATAACTTTTGCTGTGAAACATATTTAATGAGGTGGCCCACTATGCCCCGAAGGTTCACATTGCCCCACGGCCCGCTATGCCTCGCTCTCGCCTACATATTTCTTCGTCGAAAACTAAAAATACAGTTATAAAAAGCTTTTTCTATAACAAAGCAATATT
>JAXIUT010052235.1:0-10763 GCA_035586675.1 Eurytoma californica | reverse complement strand
CGCAATAAAATAGACACTATGGGCTCTATTCAACAAAAGCTTTATTCTCTCACAAATTCCATGACTCGCACGCTTTCCGAAACGCGTCCCGGCGCCCGCAATCGCAGTCTCGCGAGGCTCTTATTTCCGCGCCCCGATACAATTCCCGATCGCGAGACTCGCGGCTTCCGGCACTCCTGCGCGGCACGCTCACCTGGCGATGGTGCAGCTCGTCTCGTCGCCGTTCACACGATCCACTCACCGGTATAAACTTCCGAAGTCCGAGGTGGCGGCTCTCCGTGTAGATGTTTCCCTACTCGACTACTCCAAGACTACTAGACTACTACGCCCTAGCTACTTCTCGAACGCGAGTACAAAAAAACTGGTGAGGTTCGTGCGATTGGCTTTGGTTGCGTGGTGCTTCCTAGCGGTTCCGGGCAACGAGTGCCCGAGTCACAATGGCGATCGCCGCGGGAAGTCGGCGTCACCTCTCGATCTCTCTCACTCGCGGGGTAATTTCACAGTCTTTCTCTCTCGGCCAATTAGCGACGCCGAATTGGTTCGCGGGGTACTGAGGCGCATAATCGTTCGTTTTCGCCCGAGCACTGCTTATCCCGCGAGTCATTACATAGCGCCCTCTCGACCGGCGCTTGATTCAAATCGGCGCTGGCGAAATGTCGGAGGCGCCATGGCGCAACGGTCCGGCATGCGAAATGGCGTGCGACAAACGCCCACGCAATGTCGATAAAAAGTCCAGGCGCGGGCCCTCAGTACGGCACTGGCGAATGTCGGCGCGGCGGAGTGTCGATGTGTGCGCGCTTCACTTGGATTGTTCGTTCGGCCGGCCTCGGCGCGGCTCGGCTCGACTCGCGCGCTCCGTCTCTCTCGCACTATCGGAACTCGGTGCCTACTGCCAGCGCGTACGCGGTCTCACTCGCACTACTGGCGCTCACGGCGCTCGCCATGTGCTCGCGGCGCACATTTCGTTGTTGGCGTTACTCTCGTGGCCGCTGTCGACGTGACGTTGCCCCTCCTGGGCAATGCGCAGCGCCCCGGTCGTGCTCTCTCGGTATCGTGCGGTGAGTGGGTGTGCGTGATGGTGTGTCGGCTGCTGCAGGGCTCTCCGGGCTTCTCGTGTGCGGGAGCGGGAAGATGGCGGCTGCCGGTCCGCCTCGTGATTTCGGACGCCTCCTGACGCTTCTCTACGCGTCTCCTAGCGCTGTCGCTTCTTCGGAGGCTCTCCTGGGAACGAGAGTCGCCTCCGGCATCGATGCTGGGTGCCGGCAAGGTGAACTTGGCCGTAGAGATAGCACCGCGTGCTCGTCAGTTGGCTGGCCACGTCTGTCTCTCTCGCTCCTTCTTGACAGCCCTGGAGTATTGCTGTGCGTGCGGGCCGTGTGCGTGATCGGTACCTCGGAAAATCGCGTTAATTAGTTATTAATAATGAAACGGCGTTTTCGGCGCGATTGCGTGGCGGCGATCGGCGTTTCCTCGTTGCCCAGTTATCGCGAACTAACTGTGACGTGTTTTACACGTTAGATTGGTGCATAATAACATTCTTATAGAGTCATCTTTTAATGAGCATCTACGCTTCCTCATTATGATGCTTCCGCCTGAAAAAATTCTTTCAGAGGGGACAGACGTAGCCATCGTCGCAAAAATATCCCTTGCCATTCTTGCCAAATTTACATATACTTTACTGTGAGCTTTCCACCAGTCTAATATATTTATATCAGCAGAAGCTCTCGGTGCATTAAAATAATCCACATTTTCTTGATCTCATCTGATTTCTCGGTTAATTTGCACGTGCAATTAATTGAATCGTCGTTTAACGTTCTATGATCGCCATTACTATTATTATTGCCTTCATTAGATAATTGCTTACAATATTGCTCTTTAAAAATATTGCGCGTATGGACAAGGTAAAGCGCCATGCTAAGCGTCGACTCTGTCCATATTTTTTCTTCTGTTTTTTACATTTGCTTGAAATTGCTATTATGAATTCCTTTTTCTGAGAATGTAAACGTTGAGAATGTAAATTAAGAAACTATAAAAGTGCTTTTTACATAAGATTTGATTAACAAATGTAGGCCCTCAAGTAACGTTGAAATTTCAGTCAAGACCAAGATTCTTGCAATATCCCGTAAAAAAATCTTGCTAAGACAAGATTCTTATGTTTCAGATCTTGATCTTGTCTTAAAACTTTTTATACGATCTTGAATTTCGATACAAGACCATGCAATACCAAGACTAGTCTTGGAGTATTGCTGAAGCACTAACAGCAACTCAGGTGTATAAACTCTACTTCTCCACAAAATTGAAAAGCAATTCAATTAATTTTATTCCCTTAATCGTTGCAATAGAAAACTCATTTTTTTGTTTTATATTTTTTACTCTGAAAATAATAACGTAAATCACTTAAAATTTTTATGGTAAATATAGTTCTCTTGATAACGCGTTAAAATTATTTTTTTCTTGAGTTATTGAGTTATTATGTTTAAATTGAAAGATATAAATTTAAAAAAAAATCACATTTTTTATTATAGCAAAAGAACGAAATGGTCGGTATAAATAGAAAGAGAAGGAAAATGTAGGTAATTTTATGTTCTTTAAGCTTGTGAGAGAAAATTATTTAAAGGCGAGAGTCGCCTGGCTCACGCGGGGCTACGCGTGTGTAAAGGAGGAGTGTGTGTGGGTAATGAGCGCCAAGAGCTTTCATGTATGGGTAATGGGCTTCAGAGCCATCGTGTACCGTTGTGTCCCGTGACCGCCGGACGACGAGTTATGCAGGTTGCTGAAGCGCCAAGCCGAGTAGGTCAGTCGGTAGGGTCGCCGTCCGCAGGAGCTGGAGATAGCCCCATACAGCCGAGGGTGAGCTGGGGCACCTTAAGTAGATCGGAGCTCCGCGGGTTGAAGCTGGCAACCCGACGTTTACCGGCTGGGGTGCGCCGCTCCAGACGCGCCCGAGTACCGTCCTGCGACCGTCAGGAGCAGCGTGAACACGCTACAGCGGCAGAGCGCGGACCGGCGGCGGGACAATCGCGCGTTTGAATATTCACTCTCTCGTCAAGCGTGGCCCGATACGCGCGCGATATCGGCAGCAGAAAAACTTTCGATTTTCTTTTCGAATTGGAGTAACGGTACGTTGGGTTTCGCGAGGGTCAGGGGTGTGTTCTGGTGTGCTGTGGTGTGTGACGAAACCTGGGGAGCCCAGATGTGAGCCAGGCCAGCGTTCCGCGGAATATTCTCCAGGAGTCGCGAATCTTTCTTTTCCTGGAGCGACGTTTCGGCGGCAGGCGAGCCGCATCTCAGGCGGGCAGCGACCACACGACTCTCCGGGGCTGGAGCAGCCGAGCAACAACTTAAATAAAGTTTCGTATATTTCATTTTCAACTATTGTCTCCTGGTTTTACATACACCTCCGTTTCAGATATTCGTTATATCATATGACTATATTTTCTCTCACATTACTCGCGAATAAATTACTGGCTTGAGTCACGAGACTCTTACCAATTTAATTAGCTTTCGGCTTGTTTTATTAGCGGTAGCAGTATCGGGATAATAATTATTGCTTTAATCAAAACGCTACTCTATAAGCTGCATTATTCCCGGATTCATTATTTAGACAATATAATTTAAAAAAAAAAGTAAAAAACCGGTTTTCAAAAATCGAAAAATGAACAAAATAATTTAGAACGAGTGGATCGAATCGGAAATAAATGTGTTTACACCCATCGAGTAGAAAAAACAAAAAAATTAGCTTTTATACATTAATTCACCGAGTAGAAACTGAGATCTAGGCGTATACACACGCACGAACGCACGCACGCAAAGTGTTCGAATTCGTGTGGTATTTTTGATACGTATTTTCTTGAATATAATGATTTTCTTTTCATATAATTTGAGTAAAATTAGTTCATAGCCTGAAATCGCAACCATTAAATGGAGTACCATGCGGATGATAACACCTAAACTAGGGGATTAAGCTTGAAAATTATTATTTTTCCCAAATTTAAGATAGGAATTACGTAACAAAAAGATGGATCAAAATTACGTAACAAAAATACGTAATTTTGTTACTTTTTTTTGTTACGTAATTTTGATCCCTCTTTTTGTCGCGTAATTCCTATCTTAAATTTGGGAAAAATAATAATTTTCACGCTTAATCCCCTAATTTAGGTGTTATCATCCGCATGGTACTCCATGTAATGGTTGCGATTTCAGGCTATGAACTAATTTTACTGAAATTATAAGAAAAGAAAATCATTATATTCAAGAAAATACGTAACAAAAATACCACACGAATTCGAACACTTTGATACGTAATTTTGATGCGTACTTTTTATACGTACTTTTTATACGTATCAAAAATACGTAACAAAAATACGTATTTCTTTTCAATAGGGACGATTTTAAAGAACGAAAAATATTTTATTATTAAGTGCGATATAAAGTAATGTTAAACATAATGTAATGTTCACACTTTTAATAAATAAATTATATAAATTATAAAGAACCTGGATATCTCTTTTTCCAATTCATATTAAACAATTTTTTTATTTTAAATATAGTATTATTATTTTTAAAATTATATTTATGGTCTATATGGGTCCAAAGTGATTCCCATATGGTTCTTATATGGCTCTCATATGGTTCCCATATGGTTCCTACATCGGATTCGTGCCATCTGCAAAAATATTTTTCTGCATCAGACCTGGGACCCATGTGGGACCCATGTGGGATCCACATGGGACACATACATGTGGGTCCTGGGACAAAATCCCACATGGGTCCCATGTGTGATCAACAAGGGAACTGTGTGGGACCCATATGGGATAATAATAATATAATAATCATAATGATGAGAGTGCAAGCTCCCTATTTGGGCTACTCCAGAAGCATGTCATAATCGAATTTTTATTATGAAAAGTACATAAAAATTATTTTAATTCATGACTCAAACCACATAACCTAACTTAACACCTCATGTAAAATTAACGGTACTATCATACTCATGTTAATATTATTTTTTTTAAATATGTGTATTAAAATAACGTTATTTTTAAGTATTTAATTTTTTTAAAGAAACAAATTAAAATAGATATAAAGAAAAAATTAAAATACATATTAAAGAATTACCTGACGTGTTTCTGTAAGTCCAACCAGTACTGGGTTACGTTACTTGTAACTTAGATTAACCTAATCCACTGTTACCGGGCAATAAATCCAATCGTAGTGGGTCAAAAAATTCACAGCTAACGAATGAATTATCCATCAACCGCCATGAGCTGCGTCGGACGAGTAGAAGCCAGGTTGAAAATGGTATATCCGGAAGAAGCAACATGTAACCGCGGAAGTTGGCGACTACATCATGTCTTGACTGATCGCGCATGCGTGATGTAAATTACGCCACTACCACTTTCGACAGTAGAGAGACTGTCATTTTAAAAGACGACATCCAAGTGTCGATAAAATAGAACCTTTTTCAATTTCACCTCGGTGGTGCAAGTCGGGGGTATGGTGGAGGTTAAGGTTGGTGTGCACATACATGATGTACGCCGCAGCCCCACTCCACGCGCCCGACTAAATATTTTGTTAAGTAAAAATTTTCTTCTGTGAAGGCGTACTTCGCCTTAAAAGAATATGCTAATAATATCACAGTAAAATTTGACTAGTATAATAATAATAATTTTTGTTTTATTTTGCGATTAGTTATTTTCATTAGTAATATTGTTTTATAATAAAAATATTTGCAATAATATTTGCAATAATTGCAATATTATATCACATTATAATTTTGTTTCAAATTTTTCAACAATTTTGCTGCAATTCGTTGAAATAATTAAATGATAGCAATTTTATTACAAAATTACGACAATTTGAGGTACTAATAATAATAACAATAATAATAATAACAGAAATATCAGGAAAAATAAATGATTGCACTTTGTTATTACTTTGCTGATAATTATCTTAAAATAACAATAAAATGTGCATCAAATTGATAACAAACAATGTATTCATCTTATTTAGGCAATATGACTTCAATGTGAGACCACATTTGGCAGCAAATGTACAGCATGTTTTGCTGCAACGTTTTTCATAAAGTTTATGTCATTGATCTAAAAGATTAATATATCTTTAAAATACACCGTCAGTATTCAACAATTTTGCTGCAAATTGACAGCAAAGCTTTTTAAGCATCTGTTGTCCCGATTTTGACAAAGCAACTTTGGTTTACGGGGAAGAAGCCGAATCGTTTCCCACAGTACTCATTGCACGCACGATCACGTAACGCTCGAGCCACTTCTTCGGGAATGCGCCCGTATGTTCTCGTGGTCCTGATCTCTCTCCCGAGACGTCCAAGATGGCGCGGTAGCTCTGTAACACCTTATTGAGTCCATACCAATGATGAGTTTTCTTGAAAATAAATTCAAATCTTTACAAAATTCTTTTACTCAATTTTTATTGAATTTATATTTTGTAAACTTCTTTGCGAATAACAAGCCTACGCTGGGCAATCGAGAGGTGAGAAATAACTCACAATAATAAAATAACTATGGATAGTGTAATACGCATGCGCTACCCGGACATTCTTAGGGATATTCGAGGGATTTTCTGTCCCTTTATATTTCAAACTTTTAAATTTGTGCACCAAAATTTTTTTATAGTTTCAGAAAGACGTGTAAAATAAAAGAATCGAATAAAAAAAAAATCACTCCTTTTTCAAAATTTAAAGGTGTTGGCACGCCTTAAAAGTAGAAGAAAAATGCATGAAAATGAGACTATAAAGTAAAAAAAATGATCCTATAAAGGATCAAATCATTTGAGATGGCTCTAACGAGCTTTAGAGAATGTTTTGAAAATAGCTAAAAAAACTGCTTTTTTGCAGACAGCAAAATTTTACAGCAATCTCTCGAGGTCGTAAAGAGCTAAAAATTTAACTGAAGACTCTTTTTACGATGCCCGTTTAGAAAAAAAAAATACCTGGATAAATTTTGGAATGGTGACTTTGGCGGTTCCTGTGATTGTCACTGATTTGACTCATATATAAACGTGTGCGTGTGTGCATATATATAAATTCCGTAAACCGGACTTTTCCTGCGTAAATACTAAAAGCTTCACACAATTTCGAACCATGTATAAGGGTAGGCAAAAATACCAATAAATATAAACCTGACTTCCAATCGCACTTTTGTGTATTATACTTTATAATTTCTACGGCCGGTACTTGCGTGCCTTTAAAAAGGCAGATCACCGCCATCTCCGAGACACAACGTGACAGAAATGGTATTCCGAAAGCATGTCTGGAGGAGCATCACCGGGAAGCCAAGATGTAATAGTCATTGAGAAGCTCATTTCTTCTCACTGAAAAAATTAAAAAACAGAGACATGTTTTAAGCCGCTGCGACTTTTCTCCTGGTTGGCGATCAAGACGGATCTGCATCCCATGGATCTCATCAGCGCCAAATGCCTGCAAGGCGACCGAGTAATTTTCTCGTTCATTAATTCTTTTTCCCACGTGGCGGTTCCACAATTGATTTTCATCGCACCTTGTGCCTACGTTCAGGCCCGGTGGACAGGCAATATCAGAAAGATTTACCTGGTAGCTTCAAACCATCACAGGGCTAGGCAGCCGGCCTTTTTCTCGTAAAATAAGTGGTACTTTTCCGCCTACGCTGTGGCATTTAGTTTTGCGCCAGGGTATTTTTACCTTACCCTTTGATTTTATTGCGCGTTTGTAAAGGCAATTTTTGATACCTTTTTGCGCTCGTAATGCACTCTTATTTTATATTGTATTCTGAATTAACTTTTTAGAGTCCCCGCAATTTATCCGTTGGTGAAATTGACTTCAATTTCATGATCGTTTTCTTCCATTTTGTATGCCAAATTGTAAGGCAGCGCGTGATGAGTCGCTTGTCAATAAAGGCATTATTCTATTTAAATTTGAGTCATAAAAATTTACTTTGTGCTACATGAATTTTTGCTATCCGCTACCTCACCGATTTAGCCGTTGCAACCTCTCGACTCTCCGCTGAGTAGTCCGGTGCAAAAGTGTTCGAACGCGTTAAATTTGACTAAGCTCGAGAGGCATTGCTCGAGCGGTATTAACAGTGTTTTTTACAGTGCCTGACGTCCATTTTTTGACCGCCCGTAATGCCGGATTTCATTCAAGGGCGCTTGAAACTTTCAATCCGTACGTTCATTTCTAGCAACGAATGCAGACGCTTACAGAAGCGCTAGTTCAAATGGGCTGAAGAGGTCGAAAAGCTGGAACCCAGCCGACAGAGGGCGCTCTAATTTTCTATCATTTTGTATATCTATAGTGTGCACGTACATAGATATACAGCTTAACAAAATGTAACCCAGTACTCGTTCCCTGTTTGTAACATAGCCGTGCGTTTCTATAAGCATCTATATTCGTTGTTTCTAGTCTTTACATGTTTTTCAAAATTTGGCTTTTTTTCCCTTGGTGCGGTGGCCCATTTGATTCCTTTCCATGTCTTTTCGACCACCCGTTACAACTTATAAATGTTTTATATATATTGGTACGTGGTACATGTCTTTAGAGGTAGTTGATTTTTGGTCACAATTTATCCTTTTCATCCGATTGTGTTCCAATTAAAAACCTTTTTGTTTTTAGATCTTGTATAAATAAATATTTGCAGTTGTTGCATCCACTAGGAGAATATCAGAGCTCCGGGCCATGAATAACTATTTTTTAAGTTTAACTGGAGAGTGGTGACAAGTTCATGAAGATTCATGACGCGTAACCCTGATAATCTCCTAGCCTGTGGACTAATGCGTAATATGTTAATCATTTTTCTAATTAATTAAATTTTTATATTATTATTATACAAGTTTTTTATTGTACAAGTGTTTTAATCTTTTAAGGTATTAAGCATGGCAGAATATGATATTACTAATATAGAACATGAAGCTCTTCTTTTAGTTATAACTTCAACTTTTGGAAATGGCGATCCTCCAGAAAACGGCGAGGTAACAATAATATTTATTCTGAATAATAACAATTTCTTGCTTGATCCTGCTTATTTCGTTGAAGTTTGCCAAGTTTACTGTCTTATGCTTTCTCCACGGGAAAGCTTTTTGGTGTAAATTTTCAAATTCGAAACTCAGAAAAATAAGTATTGAGATAAAATCAAGCACATAACGAACATAAGTCAAAAAAAGTTGTTCTTATTTTCCTTTCTAAACATTCAAAATATAATAGTGTACATTTACTATTTACTATTTACATTTACTATAAATGCGATTTAACAATAAATCTATGAAAATTTTGTTGATAAAAGGCATGGTACTATCACTAAGTTCGTTCACTCAAAATTTATCCTTTTTCAGTGCAACTAGAGAGCTCCTGCGATTATTTTCGTCAATAGACATATTTTAATCGTAAAAATTAATTTAAATTTTAGATTGTTTCATATTTGATTGTATGAATTCAAGTCTAAACAAAATGAACTATTATTTTCTTAATATCAATTGTTATGTCAACCTTTTAGAAAATAATCTTACTGTACTTTATTTTTGCGGCAATGCGACAGCATGTCTTCGCGTTTTGTAAGTTACAAGTCGGACGCTTCTGAGCGAAAAGAGGTGTCCGACGGACTTGAGACGCTGCGCTCAGCAGGAAAATATTGGAAGGCGAAACGAGCGAAATGAAACAGGAGAGAAAGCGGGAGAAAGCGCGAAGGGGATGAAGGGAGGAAGGGAGGGAGAGAGGGTGGGGAGGGGCGGGAGGGAGAGAGGGGAACGGAGAGAGGGATGGAGGAAAATATAGAGAGAGATAGAGATATAAAGAGTTAGAGATGGAGCGACATAGAGAGAGATAAAAATAGACCAAGATAAAGAAAGAAATACAGTGAGAGATAGGGAGAATTAGAAATAAAGTGATATAGAGATAGAGAGATAGAGAGATGTATAGAAAGATAGAAAGATAGAGAAAGAATACTTTACATAGCTTTCGATTTATATAATAAAGTAAAATAAGATTTGATTTTCATTTTCGATGTTCCACTTCATTTCGGAAACACATGGATTAAAATTATTTAACTTTATTACTTTTGGAGACAAAAATACATAAAAATTAAAAATTTTCCAATATGCAATAACATATAATCCGAGCCTTATAATCTCGGACTCCAAAATTTTTTTTACAGCCTTTACTAATAATAATTATTTATAACTATTTTCCAAAGTTTCGAGAATTTTTAATTTTTTGCCCACACAGTTAACTTAAAAAATAGCACACACGCACATATTGTTTGAATAACGGCACTGTAGGGATGACTTTCTTTAGATTATGGAAATTTGAGGAATTTTGGAAGTTTCAGGGGGCTCCTTAAACTTGGTCATGGTAGAATTGCCTTTTTGAGGAGCCTTAGGGTTCCAAAATTCATATCTCATACCGAGGTGACATGGGAAATTCCAATTTTATATGTCCGCGAAGTATCGTGGAAGAGCCTTAAGCTCCTTAAACTGCCTTTGGAATAAATATACCATATATATGGGTCAAAATAATACTTTTTTAAAAAAGTGTGCGCACGGGGTTCGGCTATCGGGCTGAAATTTTGAGTGTTGGCTGGGCATGGTAAAAAAAATAATATAACCTCTAGGTGCTGTAGAAGCCAAGAAATGTATATTCCAAGTTCAAAAAATAGTCTATATTTAGCTGTTTTTTGTCAATCATCAAACGCTTCTCAAATAGCGAGTTTTTAATCTTTTTTAACTTACTAAAAATGAATTTCTTCGTTTTTTTAAAAGCT
>JAXIUT010052225.1:0-10765 GCA_035586675.1 Eurytoma californica | reverse complement strand
GGGGTGGGGTAGGGAGGGGGTGCTGACGGGATGGTGACGGGATGGGGAGGGGTTACCATGTAGACACGGCCTTATACTACGGATCTCGTCCCTATGGCGCCAGCTCGAGCCGAACGACCGTACCAGAGATTTCATATAGGTATATCGCATACTGTACTTTACTTTACAGCTGTATATATACGATCGTGATACAGCCAGTGTGTGTGATTCTCGATTTCTCAGTCCATCAGTCCAACTCGACAACTCGACTTCCACGCATCACCATTCACCACGCAGTGGCACGCACATTCGACACTTTCGGGCTACCAAAAGGACGTATAGCAGAAACTTTTTTGCAATCATGATTCGACTGCCGAAAATTCTTCCTGTTTTTCCGAAAAACGTTTGTAAAATTTTTGATTCGAATATCAGGTAAATTTTCATTTTGTCTATATTTTATCTCAAAAATTTAACTAATTTCTTTCAAGGTTTTCGCAATGAAAACAGCCAGTTCTATTAATAATTGCACCAATTAATAATAGAGTATGTAAACACTAAATGCGATGTTGTGCAGTGTATTTTGCAACATGTATTACATTGTTTTAAAAATATTTAAAACGTTATTTTTGTGTCTAAATGAGTAAAATTACTTAATGACCTATTTACTGGATGACTTGCACATATTTAAAATAAGAATATGTTAGTTCATTCCCTAAATTTTTTATAATAAAGAAATCTTTAAAATTAAACTAAAATCTTGCAGTGTCATAATAATTTTTGTGACCTTTGCTCACAGTTTTTTGTATTATAAACAGATTGATGTGGACTTTGAACTTTCATAACATATGTCTTATACATATAATGTTATGTCTTATACATATAATCATAGATATGTATATACTTGTAAAGATATGGTTCTCTCAACACTTATCCGATAAGATAAACTTTTTAAACACCACTTATACTGTTTATATACGAATGAACGTTTTTAAAACTGGCTGTTAATTAAAGACTTTATAAACAAAAATTTTATACAAATTTTGCTAAAAAATTCCAGATCTCTAGCGACACAAACAGCTGCAAAACCTAATAAGATTGAAAAATCAAGTGATGGAAAAGCTGCATCTAAAGAATCACAATCTTTCACATTGAATATTTTTCGAGGACAATTGCAAACGAGTCAAGTTTTTCCTTTTCCTCAGGCATTAAATGAAGAACAGCAAGAAACTTTAAAAATGATGGTCGACCCTCTTGAAAAATTTTTTGAGGTATTTTAAAATTGGATATCTTTTGATCATTTTAGAAGATGGTAAAAGTTTAAAATTTATTTCACATTCTCAGGAAGTAAATGATCCTTTCAAAAATGATGAAAACTCTTCAATTGACAAAGAGACAATGCAATCTCTTTGGGACCTTGGAGCTTTTAGTATTCAAGTTCCTCAAGATCTTGGTGGTCTTGGACTCAACAATACTCAGTATGCTAGATTAGTAGAAATTGTTGGATACAATGATTTAGGAGTTGGTATTACCTTGGGTGCCCATCAAAGTATTGGTTTTAAGGTAAATAATAAAATTTATATAAATATTTTTCTTTTAAAATGAGGTGAAAAAAATTTCTTTTCTGTCACAGGGAATACTTTTGGTTGGCACACCAGAACAAAAACAAAAATATCTTCCTAGAGTTTCTAATGGTGATATGGCTGCTTTTTGTCTTACTGAACCTAGTTGTGGATCAGATGCTAGTTCAGTCCGATCTCGAGCTGTAAAATCTGCTGATGGATCGCACTATGTTCTTAATGGTAGCAAAATTTGGATTTCAAATGGAGGTCTTGCAGAAATCATGACAGTTTTTGCCCAAGTACCAGTAAAAGATCCCGTTACTGGTCAAACTAAAGATAAGGTAACAGCATTTATTGTGGAAAGATCATTTGGTGGAGTTACAAATGGACCACCAGAAAATAAAATGGGAATAAAATGCAGTAACACAACTGAAGTATACTTTGAAGATGTTAAAATTCCATCTGAAAATGTTTTAGGAGGAGAAGGTCAAGGATTTAAGGTACAAATCTGTCATATAGCATTAAAACAAATACAAATCATTTTTTTTACTTTTTTTCTTTTTATTTTTGTTAAGGTGGCTATGCAAATTCTTAATAATGGAAGATTTGGCATGGCAGCAGCTCTCTCCGGAACTATGCAACATTGCATAAAAAAAGCAGCTGAACATGCTGTTCAAAGGGTACAATTTGGAAAGACAATTGACAGTTATGGAACTATTCAAGAAAAATTAGCTCGAATGTCAATGTTGCAATACGTTACTCAATCTTTAGCTTACATGATTTCTGGTAATATGGATATGGGAAGCCAAGATTACCATTTGGAGGCTGCAATTTCAAAGGTAAATACCTTTAACTAGTTCAATGATTATATGTAAAAAAAATTACTTAAAAATTTTAGGTATTTGCATCCGAGTCTGCTTGGTGGGTTTGTGATGAAGCCATTCAAATTCTTGGAGGAATGGGCTTCATGAAAGCTACAGGTCTTGAAAGAGTTCTACGTGATCTTAGGATATTTAGAATTTTTGAAGGAACTAATGATATTTTAAGATTATTTGTTGCTTTAACTGGTATTCAGTATGCAGGAAGTCACTTAAAAGAGTTACAAAAAGCTTTCAAAAATCCTACAGCTAATTTGGGATTGATAGCAGAAGAAGTTTCAAGAAGAGCAACAAAAGTTATTGGCTTGAACTCTCCAAGTTTAGCTCATGTAGTTCATCCAAGCCTTGCAGAATCTGCTGCATTGTGCGCAAAGGTACATTCTAACTTTTTATTCTCTTTTTTTCATTTTAAATATTTATTAATGTATCTTTTCGTAATTTTTATTCCCAGAGTGTTGATTCTTTTGGCTCGTCAATTGAATCTATTCTCGTCAAATATGGAAAAGGAATTGTTGACGAACAATTTATTTTGAATAGACTTGCTCAAGCAGCAATAGATACATACACAATGTCTGTTGTTTTAAGTCGAGCTAGTTTGTCAGCTACACAAAATGCACCTACTGCTAAACATGAACTTCTGATGGCTCAAGTTTGGTGTGCAGAGGTATATAAAAAAAATCTCCTTTTCTTTAATTTTTTGTAAAATATTTAAAAACAAATTATTATTTCAGGCCTCCAGCCGTGTTGCATATAATTTGAAAGTTGTAGGTGCTTCAAAGTATTTAGATTCCTTCTCAAAGTTGAGTAAAATTTCAAGAAATATCTGTGATGCTGGTAGTATTGTCCACAAAAATCCTCTTGGTTTTTAAATTAAAAAATAAGAGTTATGTGAACAGTTTTTTATTTTTATAAAATGCAATTATCCGTCAACTATAAATGACCTATTGTAAAAATTAGCGAAAAGGAATTGCAGAATTTAACTGTGCAAAAAACTATGTCAATTTAGATTTATTGAAAAAAAAAATAGTCTGCTTAAAATAAAATAGGTTAATGAAATTTTAAAAAAAGCACTATTTTTAAAAATGTAAAAAGTTTCAAAAAAGTTTTTATGAATACTATTTTTATAACATTTTAATAATTGTTTGTACATGTTTTTATCATTAATATTAAAGAGTAGTTAAATGTTATTTAAATAGAAATTAAATAAATTGTATAAAGCAGTTTTCAGTATAATTAAACGACTTAAAATAATTTTTATAAAATACTGGTGGCACTGTAGCTATAACAGAGATTAAGTTGTAAGATCATTGAAATAAATAAATATTGTAATATTTTTTTTTGATAAAAATAAACAAGATAAGTGGAAACTAATGTTTTTTAATTTTCCGCTTTATTTATATGTATGCAGGTATAACAAAGAATCAAAACTTATGCAATCGTATTGTTTAAAGTAAAATTTTTAAACTATTTAGCTAATAGCTTTAATTAAAAAAATAGTGCTCTCACCATCTGTATATATCTATACATATTCATACTTTCTTTAATCAGAGCTTTTCTCTTGCATGATGCCTACACTTATATAATAATTACAAGATACATTGTAAAGGACTTTTTAAAAAATGTCTAAATATATATTTTTAGTTGAAAACATTTTTAAACATACTTCTTGCCATTACATCGTGACTTAGAATTGTTTTTTAAGTAATCCTACAATTTGATGCAAAATAATAGTAAATTGAAATTTTTCTCATTTACTTACAATATTCACATAAAAAATAATTGATTCTAATTAAATGAGAGATGAGCGGTTCAATTCACGCGTTTTTTATATGCAAGTTATAAAACTTCACAAATATAAAATTTAATGAAATCAAACTACAAATACAATCGCTGTAATTTTTAATTTTTCTTATAGTTTTTATTCTGCACTTGATAAAATATTATTTTTTTTATATTACGTGTATTTAACTTAGTAGTTAGAAAAATAATATAATCATTTTAAATATACTTCTTCATTTTATGGAAGCACACAAAAGGTATAGGTAATAAGTATTTTACTGTATTTGATTAATTACTAAGATTTAAAAACAAATACGTTTGAAATTGAGAATCAGAATACGTAAATAGAATATTTTTTTTAAAACAATATTTATATCCTAGATTTTAATTATAGTTTAGTCTTAAAAATTATCACAACTGTTTAAAATATTAAAGTAAACATATTAAAAAATTAATAAAAATAGTTGGTAACCTGATTCTCAAAATCAAAATTTCATTTTCGATGAACACTTTTGATTCCAGAAGTAAATAAAAACTGAATAATTTTTGGAAATTTAGCAATAAGTTAAGTGAACAGTTATACATACAGCTATTAAGTATGACAATAATTACACTTGACAGTTTGCAGGAAAAATATAGTATTCTGTTACTCCAGGTTATATATTAAGTAAGATTTAGGTTGTGAGATTGGGCAGTTATAAAGTATATTATTTTAAGTAAAATCAGCATTTTTATTTGAAAATTAATTTCAGTACTGAAATCATCATTTTTTAATAAATTTACACGTAATTTTAATAACATATTAAATGATTAGAAATCAAATTAAAGAATAGAAAGAACAATTGCAATCATCAATTTTTTTTTCTTGAACATCAAGAGATTTCAGAAATTTACAATTAAATTCAAATTTAGAAATAAATTTTACGAAAATAATTTATTTATGAAAATATAAATAAAAAATAAAAAAAATATTTGTGCCCAACTCTATATAATTAACAATATAATATTTACTTTGCAATTTAATGATTTGACTATAATCTCACTTTTCTTTTTTTATTACAATCTCACTTTCGTTGCTTTATATTTTTATTACAGAATTTTCTTGTCATTTAATAATTATGTTTCGTAATAGTGCTTATCTTTGGCTAAAGATATTTCCTAGATTTGGCTTTCTTTGTTCTTTTGACAATTAATAAACAAATATTCCTTGTTCAGTAAAATAATTTTTTACTTTGGTTTTTAATAATTAATTTACAAGATAATTTTTTATGTAGTCTCAAATTGTTGCTAATTATATTTTATAAATTTTAATTAGCTAGAAATTGCCTTATTAGGTATTTTTAATATTAAAATCAATAATTATACAATTTATAACAAAAAGAATTACCTTTATCCTGATGATCAATTGACGTTTTACATTTTTATTTCTAAACTTAATATATTTATACTTTTCTGTACTCAAGAGTATGTTACCCATAATAAGGTGTCTAAAACTAATATTTTTGTGCTAGAATATTTATTTAAAAAGTCATTGATACAATAAAAAATATTCAAATTTTAACTTGAATACTTTTAAACATTATTAATAGATTTGCAATAATTTATATAATGCAATTTTTACAAAATAAAACAAAATATTAATTTTAGACAAATTCAAATAAGTAAAAATTTTAAGAATTCTCTAAGTTAAATAGATAATAGATTTGTTTAAAGCATTCACCAATTTTCTAAAATTTTATAACAAAAACTTTATGCATACTTTTTTCTCCAGCATCTTTTAGTATATTTAATATATTTCACATGATTTCCTTCTTAAAAATAAAAAATCAAATACTAGACTTTTTCTTGAGTTTTACTCTTATTTCTCCTACTACCTAGTTAAGATCAGTCTGTACTGAATTGTACAATCGATTTATAACTTAAAACCGTTAAAAATACGGCTCCTTATTAAATAAGTTAGTTGAGCGTTAAGTAAACAATGTCGCAATCTAATTTTTAGATTTAAACAATGATACGGAAAGCTCTTGAAAATTTAGCTGCAGCACCACCTGGAGTAACTCAGTTGAACAGGTAGGCCTAGCCTTGAGCTATAGAAAGATTTTTGAACATAGTTCCATTCCATGCAACAGAAATACAATAGTGCTGTAAAAGTTGAATAAGAAGTTCTCGTTCATCAAGCATTTCAATTCGTTCAATTCTTAATCTATCTGCCTCAGGCAGTGAATCGTATACTTCAACCATTGTCCAGGCATTAGAGCCTTCCCAGCCATTTACTGTGAAACTAAAAATACACATTCTCTGTAAGTAATGCAATAGTTACTTTTACATTAAAAGTTATTGTACTTACCGTCTCTGTTGAGATTCTAGAGATTCACACTCTTCAACACCAGAAAGCAAACAACCCCGACTACGTAAATTAGAAAGCATAACTTGTCCAAATTTATCTCTCATATTGACTTGTTCGTAATTAACAAAAATAGCATTGGAAAAATTTTCAGAAAGGTATTTAAGTAGAAGAGAGGTGGCACTTGAGTCAATATAAACCAAAACACATTCGGCAAGAAATAAAGTTGGCAAAGTAAAGTTAACTTCAGCCTGTTTTAATTTATTCGCTAGATCTGAAACGTGTCTTAAATCTGCACCCACCAAGTGATAGTTTGCAGCATGAAGATCCGTTGTAGAAAATCTAATTTCTCCGTCTGAAATTAAATGACATTATTAAACAGCATATATTTTAATAGAATTTAATTAATAGAAAATAATGTTACTGGATAAAAATAATCACCTTCTGTATTTAATCTATCAATGAGTTGTTTATGCCTTTTAATATGGTAGCATTTTTTTGCCGTGATATTAGGAAAGTCAAGCTCAATAAAATTAACTGGAGTATTTCCAGCATCTTTAAGTTTCCAGTATAAAGTGTCAAAACCAGCACCCAAGTTAATTATTTGACCTTTCCCTCCAGATATCTGCAAAGAAAAGAAATTATTAGAAATATTATAATGTTCAAGATACCTGACAAATTGATAATTCATTATTAAATTTGATTTAACACAGAAAAACAAGGTATACATCACTACTAATGCAGGTAAAAATTAATAAAATTTTGTATGGGATAGTTAAGTTAAAATAGAAAAATACACAAGGGAAGAATTTTTTAAAAAATTTCTAATGAAATTATAGTAAAGTTGGAATCAGGAGATAGTTGGTAAAAAAAATTAGCCAGTTTTGAAAAACTTGTGGCTTTACAATTTCCAGTTTACTGAATTAAATGATTTGTAATTCACAAAAAATAATAATTTACTAATCTGTACAATAATTAGTTAATAATTTACAATAAAAAAGAAGAAAATAAGTTTAGATTATATTTTTTTTTAACATATTTAATCCACATGTGAATCTCATGTGCATGTCGTGTGAATCTCATGTGAATCTCGTGTGAATATCATGTGAATCTTATGTGAATCTTATGTGAATCTCGTGTGAATCTCATGTGTATCTCGTGTGAATCTCGTATGAATCTCATGTGAATCTCGTGTGAATCTCATCTGAGTCTCAGCTGAATATCATCTGAGTCTCAGCTGAATATCATGCCAAATTCTGATGTGATTCTCACGTGATGTTTTTACCCGAGTAGGTCGATCACTCAACAATGCACAGTGTCCCGCGGTGCATTGCTGGCGAAAAGCGGAAAGGGTAATTTTACAAATACGCAACGTTCCGCAAACGCGAGGCTGGCGCGTGCCGTCAAGGAGGGTCAGAGCGCGCACGTGGCCATCCGTAAGTACGGGACGCGTACATACTCCGTACGGGAGGGGAGAAGTTAAGCGCAGACACGGGGTTGACTCGCTCCCTCGCTCGCGCCTCTGACCTACATAAAGAGTCGCGCAGTGCTCCATTAAATTGAAGCAGGGCCAGGTCAAGGTGGCTAGTCTCCTTCTCCCCCGCCGCGGGCTGCCGGGCATACTCCCCACCCCCCAGCCCCCGTTTCTCCAGCTCTCCCAAGGTCAGCCACGATCTCGCGAACGGTCCAAGTGGCCGCCTCTCTCTCCGACACGCATACATATATCTGTCATTTTTTTCTTCTTTTTTTTAAATCACGGCTAATTTTCCCAGTCGCGGTTACCTTGAGAAACTTGTCGATGAAGACCTCGATGCCTTTGACGCGGGCGTAGTAGCCGCGATTGATCTCGGGCGCCTTGCGGCCAGCCTGCTTGACGAAGAGGCCGATGAAGCCGTCGGGCCAGTAGCCGAGCTGCACCGCGTTCCTCTTGCACTCGCTGGCGTCGTCGTTGGTGGCCTGGGTGGCCTCGTCGTCCGCCATGTCTTTGATCATCGGTGCCTCAGTCGTCGCGCGGCTGCCCCCGCCGACTGCCCTCCCCCTTTGCCTATTCTAACCTCCGCGCGGGCCTTCGCACTCCTGCCTCGGCTCTGCGCACCCAAGATAAGGCTGCTGCTGCTGCAAGTGTTGGCCTCGTCGACAGTATCGTGCTCTCGGCGCTGCGCGTCCTAAGGAGCCCTCGCGTTCGCACTGCTCGACCTAAGCGGACAGCTCATTGCGTTCGTTCGCGCGCGTTACCTATTATGAGCTCCATGCCGCCCGTACACTACGCTCCCGCTGGCGCCGCACACCGTGCACACGTATATGCGCATGGTGCAGATCAGCGCGCGCCGCCGCTTTGCGCGAGCAATAACGTCGGTCTCGCGGCGCGATGGGTACACCCCGCGACACTCGCCAGTGGCACTGGCAACTGGCAAGGGCCACTTGCTCGCTTGCTACCCGACTGTTAGTCGCCACTGGATGTCGCAGAGGTACTGCAGGTGCGTCAACTGCCGGGCGCCAGTCACTTATCAGTCGCGCCAGGATCGAGCGTTCGAGTCTTGGAGTCCGTATTTGTGCCGCTTATGTGCTTATGTGAACTCCCTTAGGAAAAAAGTCTGCAGAATTTTCTACAGAATGTTCTGTAGAAATTTCTGCAGAATTTTCTAATTTCTGCAAAATGTTCTGCAAACTTTTCTGCAAGGTTTTCGCTTGTAGAAAATTTTGTCAAAACTTCTACAGAATTTTTCTGTAGAAAAATTTTTTGCAGATATTTCTGCAAACATTTTTGCACAATTTTACTGCAGAAAAATTCTGCAGTTATTTTGGCAGAAATTTCTACAAAATTTTCTCACTTTCGCAGAATTGTCTGCAAGCGAAAACCTTACAGAAAAATCTGCAGAAATTTCTGCAGACTGTTTTCCCACGGGTGCAGGTGTTTGATTATCATTTTAAGTATCTTATTTGTTTTTCATTCAAAAATATGTGACTATATTATTTATTACAACTGTGCATAAATAAAGAGCAATGTTTTAAAACCTTCTTTGCTTTGTTCAATCAAAATTTCAAATAAGATCTCAGTTGTTTTAAATATTTTACTATTAAAGTTTACTGATCAGGCGGAAATGGAAAAAAGTAATAAAAATTAATAAACAATAAGAAAAATTACTAAATAGTAGTAAAAAATATAAACTAATAATTATAATCTATAATGTCCAGATTTGAGACAAATAATAATATTTATCATATATTATTATAAGTTACTTGCTGTTACTATTATTATTTATTATTTTTTTATATATTTTTTTTTGTGAAACCTGTTTATATAAAAATAACTGATAAAAGCTATTATTTTTCTTTTTTTTTGCAGGTTCACACATTTTCTTTATATAAGAAAAATATAAAAAAATAATAACTTACAATTAGTAAAAAAATATAATGTCCAGATTTGAGACAATGTATACAAATTTAAACGCTTATTATTTTTTATTATTTTTTTTATTTATAATTAGATTATTCGCTTTCCACCTGGGTGTAAACACAATTAAATACACAATATAATATAGTAATATCCTTTTTAAACTTATTTTACACAGCTGATAAAAATATTTTTATTAAAACTGTTACATAAATAAAAAGATACTTAAGTTATTGCTAAGTTAAAAAATAAGAAAAAATTAATTACTACTTACTGCTAGCAAATACTCCATGACCACATTTTTCACATGTTCTGCATTCGCAATTTTGGTTACTTTGTTCAAAATAATCCCTGCCATAATAGCACACAAGCTCTTCTCCTACTGGTATATCAAGTATGGTTTTTACGCATATTATATCTTTATTTATAGTATAATAAATACAATTAGCCTTGCATTCGTGGTTAACAAAGGCAATTGGACCTAGTAAAAGTATTAAATCATTTTTCCTGCTTCTAGTCATAACTGAAAAATTCAATTTCTTCGCTTCTAGAGCAGCTTCTTCTAAAGAGGTTATTTTGCTGCAGTACCCTTTAAGAAATTCTAAACAAGTATTTTTTTTTAAATTTCTTGTTGTTACTACTTTTACCCCTTTATAATTATCTCCAGAAAATCTACTGCACTGCTCTAATCTAACAGATGAATTCTGAATAAATTTCAGATATAACTGCAATTGAGTTTTAAGAAAGTCATCTATATATCGTCGCTTCCTACGAAGACTAACACATCTCAAAAAAGGCCTATTTTAATTTGCCGTTTTTAGAGTACCAGAGT
>JAXIUT010052214.1:0-10768 GCA_035586675.1 Eurytoma californica | reverse complement strand
TAATTTTTAATCTGAAACTCTTTTTTTCTCAGGTAAATAACTAAGAAAATCGGTTATATGTCCCATAGTCCCTTAACGGGATGTCGTAGCAAAAGTTTAACTAAATTGCCGCCACGGCAGGAGGGCGCTCAATAAATGAAATAAAATCGATCAATAAATTGAAATAAAATTCCATTTGTAAATTCAAAAATACGCGCGCTAAAATTAAAATTTTCCTTTGAGGATATTGTTATCAATTCGACACTCTCATCACTATTTTTCAGCAAAAACTGAGTCACTCAAAGTACAATTGGTCCAGTTTCCACTCGATACAAGTAATCCACGTTTGAAGAGCAAGCGCCAATTTGAAAAAGCTGTCTTTTGGCTCCGCCGCTTGTCGGGGAAGAAACAGGGAGGGTTATCTCCAGCTCGCGTTATCTCGTGTTTTTTCAAGCCGTCTAAGTGCGGCCGTCTCCGTCGCTCCCGCTCGCAGCCGCGCGCGTCGCGCCGCTCTCCGAGGCAGTCCTGGTGATATGCTCTGCACGAGAGCCGGCGCTCGGCTCCTCGCGAGATCGGCGCTGCGCGCGCGAACCCTGCCCGCCGGCTGCATTATCAGGTACGCCGCAATCCGCGCGGGCTACGTAGTTTCTCGAGGCATCGCGCGAGGTCCCCGCCTGTTCTACGCGTCGCCTAGAGCTTCGCGCGTGTCGCCTGACGTTTCGCTCGGGCATCTCGGCTCGACGCTGTGGAAGTGACTGATACGGCCTATCGGGCCAGTGAGCGAGGCTCGCGTGATTCGGGCCCTGGGAAAAAAAGGCAGTTGTCCGCGATGACGAGGCGCTGCGTCGGCGGCGCACTGTGCGCTGAAAGTGGAGCTGCGCGCTCGAGCAAACGTTTGCCGAGAGAGAAAGGAGTTGACAGGGAGTACTGCTAAACATTTGAGAATGAGTAACTTCTATTTGACCGTGGGACTAGGAAGGAATTCCGGGTATTTCGGTGCTCGGTTACGCAACCCGAATGAAATGTCAATTTTGTCGATCGTAATATATCAGTGTTGGATAATGCCTGGAGATAATAATTTGTGGACAATGGCGCTAGATAAATCGTAATTCAATCTTGACTTTATCTCTGGCGCTCATATGTGAAGGAGTTTATTTGCGCGGCAAATCTAATGTTAGCTTTTATAGAAATGAAGTTAAACGTGTTTTTTTTTCTCTTTTTCATTCCCTGCCCAAAGAGGAATTTGAATTAATTATCTATTAAAAGAAAACGAGTTGAATTTTCATTCAAAAATTACCATAAGTATAATTAATAGTTATAACATAATAGTGTCACAGATTGACATTCAAAAACGTTTCAAATATAGCTAGTAAAATTTCATAATTTCTAATAAAATACTATGTTATTATTTTATTTTTTAAAGAAATATTTAAATATGTTCTATTTTTAGTCTTCAATAACCTTGTTAGAATGTGTACTGTTTAATTTTTATTTTAATATTTAGTTCTGATAACATATTTGTCAAAAGTTTCAAAATACCAAATAAATGAAGCAATTTATTGATTGAAGTGCTTCATGCAATCAAATGCTATAATTGTTGCGATTAAATTTTGTTTAAACGTTTGAATCGATTAATATTTCCATCTCTTCCATTTCTTTTCAGAATAATGAAAATTGTTTGAATGAACCCCTTGAAAATGAATGGTTGATTATTGCATGTAAATTGAGTATAAACGTAGTTCCCATTAACTTACCATAAATTAAGCACCATTGAAGCTCCTTCGAAAGATTGTTCGGAATGTACTGCATTCTTATACATACGCTGCCGTATATTGTTGAAAACTGATTCTTTAATAGTCGTGTATAACCAGAATTTTGAAAACAAAATATTGAATATTTATTTATATTTATCAGTGAATTTATATGTAAATTGTCGATACATAGGTACAGATTACCATAATACATAGTAAATAAATCCTACAGCAGGTAAACAGAGAGTTATCTATACATACAGATTGGCATTATACTTGAGTTATAAGCTTACAAAAGATTCAAAACATAGTAATGTGAATAAAATTTTTTAAAATGGTACAATAACAAGTAGGAAGGTGTTTTAAGGACTTTCTGTAATTTGTTGAATAATTTCAAAGCTTTAATGCAGCTGCAGTTAAAATTCAACATATAACATGAAATATTTGATTAAGATTTAGTGGAAAACTTTGTGTATAACGAAAGTGTTTTTGTTACTAAATATAATAGCCTATACTGTAACGTTTGGAAATTAATATCATTATGGAATTTTTGTCTATATCAGCTCACATAATTATTTCACAAAGCTTATAATTCTATGGAAAAATGGAAAAACTGTGTAGAGAGAATTTACGTCAACAGCAACCTTTGTCAATAAATAATAAGTATTCTCTTTTGTTAACGGTACACTATTCACATTTCAACCTATTTTGTATTACTATATAATATAATAATTAAGTCGGGATAAATAATAAAACTTGGGTTTCGTATTTTCAAACAGCCCATCACTCACATCGTTTATCCATCAATAATTAAACAACGCAACACATCAACGTGATAAACTTTTATAAATCGTATTTCGATACCGCGCACGCATCGAAACTTATAATGAAAAATGATCAAGGCGCACATAAATTACAGCCGTACGCGTACGCACATCGGCTCCGACGTTATTAATGTGAAACGTTAAACGGCGTGTCAAGTGATCAGCGCGATTAAAAATGAAGAAAAAAAGGAGGCGCATAGCTTTGACAGGAGAGCCGAGGCGCTGAGTCGGCGTTTCGATTGAACGCGAGAGCGCGCACGTGAGGCGTTCTGGAATCCCGCGGCTCTCGCGGGCTCGGGCGATCGACGAAATTGACCATTACACCATCGGCGCACGTAACGCGCCCGCGACTTTCTTCCGACGCCAGTTTCTTTTCAGGTCACTAGAACGGGCCCAAGACCGCGGGGATTTCGTTCGATCTACGACCTGTATGGATCGCCCGTTTAAAAATAGAGCGCGCCCTTATGGTACGACGGAGTACGTATGCAGGCTCGATTTTCCGCGGAAAATTTTCCTTATCGCCGGTGCCGAGGCGACCTCGCGAGCGCCGAAGGACGGCGATTTTCGATCGGCTGTTTGCATTGTTATACTTACCGATTGCTGCAGCGGCGCGCGCAGTCGGCGTTGCGCAAGGTATCGTATGCGCGCGCACACGCGAAAGCACGCGAGGCGGAAGCGATTTTTTTTTGCTCGGCTGCTGCGTTTGAATTTTAAGTGGGGCGCTGATAAGGCGGGAGAATGGCAAATTTGTTAGCGGCTTGTTTTTTTTCAAAGGAATTGATAACGTCAAATAAATCGCGTGCAATTTCCGTAAATGCCTTGAAACTGCAATGCGATACGATTTTTTCTTATTATTTTTGTAGACGAGAAGTTTTTATTGAGATATTATGAATGCCTATTGTTCTTTTTTCAAAGAAATTTATGTGAAATCGAAAAAACATTAAAGTGACTTAAAAAAATTTTAAACTGATTTTTGTTTTGTTTTTGCGTAATCTTCAGTATCTTTCATTATTATCGCATACTAATCGTACTTACGTTTTAATTGAAATTTAATTACTCTAATTAGGACATACATTGAATATTTAAAATACGAGTTTTTAAAAAATTATTTAAATTCTGTTTTACTAAAATGCAAAGTAAACCAAGCTTTTTAAAACATATACAATTTATATCACATCATAATACACCAATCAAACACAAAGAAGTACAAAAAAAGTAGAATTTTCAATGTACATTTTTTAAAAGTGAAACATCTTTTTGTGTACTCGTATTTTATTACTTATGCGATTTCTCTGTCTTATGTAAACGCAAAGTTACAGTCTTTATACAAAAAATAAAAAAAAACATTACTCAAAATAATTAAAAAAGATTTTTAAAGAATTCCAGTCGCAGTAATTTTGAATGTTCATAATATTTCATAGTAATTTTAAGAATCATGACTTATAAAATTTTATACTTAAGTATCTTTCTTTGAATTTTGAGGTAATTAATAATAAAGATATGCCGAGATTTCATCAAAATGTCACTTTTGCATGTAGTTGATATTTTCACGGATTAAAAAATTAACTTTTCTGTTTGACGATTGGAAACTTCAATCCCGATAAAATAAGAATCCCTTTCAGTAAAAAGTCCCGTATTCTTTTTTGTCATGACTATTAATTTATTTTAAGATAAATAGATAGAGCGTAACGAACGAACAGTATTTTACTTTCTGTCAGAGAACAAATCGCGAAGTCACCAAACGATTTCACTTTATAAAAATGCCTTTTTCAAGTACCAATTCATGTTTAGAACAAAACATTTCATTAAATCGTTGATCACTTCTCAAGAAATTTTTACTCCTACTTTAAACGAAGCTCGTCAAGTCGAATACCACTTACGTAAAACAATAAAAAATACAAACTCGAACAAATAAAACAATAAACGATCGTCCGCAAATTGCAAAAAGTGCGTAAAAAAAAGCCTCGCTGCAAACAATTTCATTATCCGCAGCGTTGAAACTCCTGCGGAAAAAAGCGCCTCCGACGCGAAATTAAATCAACCGATGCAACGTTCGCTCTACGCAAGCATAAAAAGGCCAATTAACGAGCAACGTGATTTCGCCGGCGCACGTGCCGACGCACACCGCGTAGTCGGCCGATCCTCGCCGACGATACAGGCCGTTATTGGGCGAGCGTCAAATTTTGGGTCGCTTTCACCTCTCCGCGCGCGGAAGCCGCCGACCCGCGCGAGACTTCCGAGTCGCGCGCCGCCCATTGTTCCAGGTTTCCGCGCTGACATTGACTTACGATCCACCATTATTTCAGCGGGGATTCGCGCATAAATAAGCCGAACGCGGAAGATCGATCGCGACGGCGTGTCCGTTTTTTTTCTGCTCCCGCGGCGATGCTCTCGGGACGCTGGATGCGGGGCACTCGCTCAATCGGTGCAGTTGTTGTAATGAGCCGCGATAGACGGTGTGCGAGAGGGAGTATACCAGGAACGAAGACGGGGGGAACTTTCATCGAGATATGATAAAAAATATGGTGCCCGATTCGAATTTTGATAAGCCAACAGTTATCTTGACCTTTATTCGTGATGCGTTTCTCTTTGCGAGTCTTGTCATTTATATTGTTCTTGGTTCGTTGTGTTCGAATTACTTTCAATTTATATACCGAGTTCGTAAAATTTAAGCTGGGTTTCTTCTGATGTTTGACCCAAAAAATCTTTTTTTAATATTACATGATGCAGCTGAGCACAGAATTAGCTAAAAATTGTTTTACAAAGAAACTTTTATTCTTTAGGTGTTTAGAAAGAAAAACAGTCTTCAAATAACTACTTTTGCAAATTAGTGCAAAAATAAAAATAGGATTTTGACTAAAAGTCCTTCTTAAAGCTTTAATTAAATTACTGCCTCGGAGAATAAAACATACTGAATTTAAATTATTTCCAAGTAATTTCAGATTGTAGATTTCCTTGAAAATTAAAAAAAAACTATAATTATGCATTTGGAAGAATGACCATTCAAAGAAGTCATTTTACACTGCATTGATATACACAACTACAAAAAGGCCAAGCAATAATGTTTCTTACATTAAGTATACCTTTTCTGTTTCTTGTATCATATTTCCACAAAAATACGACAAAAAAAGAAACTAAACTAGAAACTAAAAGTCAAAAAATGTTTACAGCCTATTGTGCAAACAAATTAAAACCCAGACATATACAATTACAAATCCCAATTACTGCGTCGCTTACTGCGTTCAGGTACGATAAAACTGACGATAAAACTTGAAAGGCCCATTAAAAATTTGATCGGCGCCCGATCGGCAAAGCGGCAAATACTAAAACTTGCATTAAAAGTCTCGCAACCGCCGTCGCGTGCTAAAGGGAGAAGGTCGTCGATCGGCGCTCGGCGTCAGCGCAAATTAGCCATGCGGCTCGGCACAGCTCGGCAATTACGCGGCGATCGCCGGGATGAAGCCCGGGGCGCGATAACAGCCGCGCGGCCGCGCAAACTAATCGAGCGAGTTGCCCGCGGTCCCGCGACAAAGGAAGACGCGCGCGTCACTCGTCCAACGCGCTTCATTGTTTTCCCGCACGTATCTAATAGCGACCGCTCGTTCAGTACGATATAACACAGTGGGGAACCGAGGAACTCGGGCTTGTTTCGATGTCATCCGGATGGTTCGATTTAAGGAAATTAGACGATGGCTGCGAGCGTAAGTAGCGAGTGTAGGTGGAACTTGGATAAAAATAGGCGCAAGTGCGATACTGTGAATGAGGAAAAAATCAATTTATTCAAGTTAACACTGAATCACCCTGCTCTCTGCAGTTGTATTAATGAAAAATGCTTTACTAATTATTATATACACCCTCTAAGTTAAATTAATCCGTAGGAGAAAAGTATGCACAAGTTTTGTGCATAAATAAAATTTGTGCATAAATTTGTGCATAATTTAAAAATTGTGCATATGGTTGTGCATAATTTTTTAATTATGCATAAATTTATGCACAAAACTTTTTCTTACGGGAAGTGAAAAACTACTGAAATTAGTGGAAACTGCTTTACTCATCACTAAATAGAAATGTTTTCACTAATTGTAGTAGTTTTTAACTAATTTAACTTTTGATAGCAATTCTAATTTTTAGTGAAATTTCACTCATTTTAGTTACTTCCCTCTAATTAAATTGTAAATATAGTAAGCCCCAAGAGGTTCGGTTTTCTCTCGAATCAAGTGAATTTGCTCTCTGTCACAATATGAAAGTTCGACGTAGACACCAACAATAGATCCCTTTACATTCAGCGATTGTTAAAAATAAATAAAGTTTAATGACACTATCTCTTGTTTACGTTTACTATATACAAAAACGTGACTATATGTGGCTACTCATATAAATACACAATTGTATGACTACTCGCAAATATAGTCAGACCCGCGCAGTCCATTACTCTGAGCACTTGTAATCTCGCGCTCCGCAGCGATAGCCAAGAAAAGAAAAGGCGCAGTTTTGTACATGAAAATTTCCCAACGCCGAGCTCGTGAAAAAAAAACGGGCAAGAGCACGTGGTTCGGCGGGCGAGAAAAGCGTGTCAGCGTCGCGGCGTTTGCGCAATTTCCCCGGTCGCGCGCGCGCGAGCGTCGCCGCCTTTTCTTTCCCGCGGGAGTAGGGGTCCCCGCGCACGCACGCCGTCGGTAAAGTCGCCGCTGGCGCGGCGCGCGCGCGCCTCAGTGAAGTAGCGACCGCCGCGACGACCGGTGCTCTTTTCTCCCGTCTCCCGGCGCCCGGTCCCCGAAGATCGGCGAGACTCGCGTTCGAGTGCGCGGCGTTCATCGATCGCCTTCCCCCCCGCGGAGAGACGCGTGTGTGTGCCCTTTTTTTTCCTCGACCATCGATCGGCCGCTTCCGGTATTAAGGCCGGCCACCTGCTCCCGTTCCCCGCGTCGGCGATTCCGCGGGGTTTCCCGCTTGGCGAGGCCGCGGGGGAGGCGCTCCACGTTTTTTCGGCGATCAGCTGAGACGCTGCGCGCGGCCACGAGAGCAGTGATTGATGAGCGGTGATTAGAGGCTGAGGCGAGGCTGCTATCGACGAGTACGTGAGATTCAACGATTTAACCAATTCGTTGCGATTATCGCTTTTTCTCTGCACTTTCGATCGGTGGTTTGCATTTTTTTTAAGGTTTGGGTCGTTAGATAGTCGACGATATAGTTCACAGATAAACAAAAATGCAAAATTGTATTTGAGTCGAATGTATAATACAATGCATAATGCATTTGTGCCGCTGGTGCGTTATGCAACAGAAATTAAGTTAAAATAAATATTCAGCTCTCAGGATTAAAAAATTTAAAGAGACAGAGGGGTATAATGGGACTAGGAGAATAAAATATGGGATAAATGCACGAACAGTAAGTTAAAGTATATCATTTTCGCTTGGGAAGACTTTACAATTGAAAAGACTAGTAAAAAATAAAATTTAAAGAATTTATTATTTTTAGTAGTTTCGTCAAAATTTAAATATTTTTATAGGGGTGTCATTAATACCCTGCTATGTCGTTTTACCCCATTCTCCTGTATCTTATTAGAATTTGCTAGTAAATTTCATATTCATTTTAGTGACCGGCGATAAGAGAAACGTTGAATAATCGAATAATTAGTATATGTATACGGAGCATTAGTCTATACACGGTGGTCGATAAGAAGCGCCGTGCAATTAAAAAAGAAAAGTTACACAATTGTGCCTCGTGTTGATGTAAATGTTCACTTTAGTATTTGAACTTGAAGAGCAAGAAAAACATTTTTATCGGGTAATTTTTTTATTTGGGTAATGCACAAACTTATGAGTGTCAATTATCGCAATGATCGTCAACTTTATTGTCAATGACATCAACGTGCCGCAAACCGTCGATCGACAAGTGCGACAAAGGCCGTAGACAGTTGTTATCTCCGGAATCCGGAGGAGTGCGGAGTCATTCGGGCATGTGTCGAAGCTGAACCAATTTTCGTATTTTACTGAATGAGTTTGGAGTTTTGCTTATCGATATACTTAATGAAATTAAGTGAATCCATTAATGGAACATTCGCCTAGGCAACAATTTTTTTTTAATTACGCTTTTTCTAGATACTTAAAAATAATTTATTTCACTTTTTTTAATCTAATATTGTTAACGATGAACAAATTATTATAAATTTTTAAATTCTTTAAGTTTGTTTTTCAAAATAATTTAGCATTGTGGTTGAAGATCACGATCATTATGATTAGTCATAAATTATGATTAATCGAGTGACTATGTTCAAAGCAGTAAAATTTTGATAAGATCATATTCTAAAGTGAATTAACCGATGCAATTAAGCTCCAGCAACGATTGAAAATCAACGTAATTTTCGTTCACAATCGTCAGCTAAAATTGCCGCGAATAATCCACTCGCAGCGAAAATTTACTCGTCCACAGACAAAGCGCTTTCAGTTCTACGGTTCAAAAAGAAAAACTCCACTCGCTTAAATTCCTCGATAAAAGAAAGGTTCAGCTTCCCCGGCGGCTCCGAGCAATTTTCCGCTCCCCCGGACGCTGAGAAACTCCTAATCGCGCGCCAAAGGACAAAAGGAGCGGGATTAAAAAGCAAAAAAGAAAAAAGGGAAATAAAATCGAACGTGCAGGGTGGCGACCTTGAGCGGCGAGGGTCGAAACTCGGGTCCCGCGAGAGATGAGCGGCGGCGCGCGCTCTCACGGCGGCGCCCACTGCACCTCGGAGCTGGACGCGTAGATGGAAGTAATAATGAGGGAGCGAGCGCGTCGGTGCAGCGTGAGCTGCGAGCCGCTCGGCCTGTGGCGCGCTGACATTCCGGAGCAGCTGCGCCAGCCGCACCACCAGCTGCTGTCCGAGGATGAGGACCCGGAATTCCGCCGGAGGAAGCGCTCCGGTACTTGGCCGTGAGTCTCTCTCTCCTCTCTTTTCTGACTCTCTCTCTCTCTTACTCTCCTCTCTTTTCCGTCTCTCTCGCTCACTCGGGCGCATTCTTCACGCGCTACATGTCGGGCCGCGCGCGCGCGCGCTCTTTGTCGGTTTACAAAATTTTTAGAAAGTCAAACGAGCGCTGCCCCCTTTACGCGTTTCGCCGCGGCGTGTCCTTTGAGCGCGCAGTTCGAGCCGATCGCGAGCGACGACCGATTACGGACATTTAGCGATTTTTTTATATCGGCGGCGAGCCAGTTCTCTCGGGTGGAAGTTGGGCTTGGCGGAAGTGGCACCTTATCGAGGTAGATTACGTGGCGGAGATAAGGGTTTATCGAGGTGTCGAAGGATACTTAGCGAAAAGTGGTTTTATGTATGTACGCGTAGGTATGTCTTAAATGTACTCGAGGAATCGGAGATAAACGAATGGAAAAATCTATTTTGAAATTGAATGGAAATTGAAAATTGTTGCGTCGTTAAGCATGCGCATATTAATTTCACTGAATATTTACAAAATTTGGAATATGTTAAATGAAGCTGATGAAAATTTCATTTTGATTGCATTTCTTTTCGCAGAAATTTTATCGTCGAACGAATGGAATTGTATCAAAGATAAATTTTAGCTATAATCGATGCTTAAAAAGATAAATTTTTATTGATTTTTATTGGTTTATGCAGATATGCATTATACATTTAGAATTTCCTTCGTAATAAGTAGACCATTATTCCTCTAAATGTGAAAAAGAGTATTATAAAGCCTAGCAATTGCAAGGGATTTTATGGGAGACAGTCGAGAATCCGAAAAAAATGCTTTTTTTTACTTACTTTAATCACGTTAGGATGGAAGTATTCAATTCTTTTTTTGGCATTTTTCCACATCAGTTCTTATTACAGGGGCTTACAAAAAAAGTTACCCATTTTTTTTCGTAACGCTTTTTTTATGCAATCTTCTTTTTTACTTTCCTCAGAATTTCACTAGGCATTTTCCATTGGACAGATTTTTTTTATTTTAACAACCGTTCCATATACAAAAAAGTTCGAGCTGCGGCAGAATCGTTTTTCAATACTTCACTACATTTTATTTTCATGTTAAGCATTTTAATTTTATTTACTTATTGATCTTTGACCGAATAGTTTTATTTATACTAAATTGTTATCTAATCATTTTAATAAGTTGTAATAGGGGAGAGCGGGGCATAGCAGGCCGTGGGGCAATGTGAACCTTCGGGGTATAGTGGGCCACCCCATTAAATATGTTTCATTTGCTCTGAAACATATTT
>JAXIUT010052203.1:0-10770 GCA_035586675.1 Eurytoma californica | reverse complement strand
TTACAGTGGGTGAATTGAGCCCGCTCGCGAATAACCTAACCCTCCTTTCCACCATAAAAGAACCCGGATTGTTACAACGTAATTACGCTCTTTACTCTACGCCTTTTGCACCCTAATCCTACTGACGAACCAGAAGCTCCAGAAAACGCATCATTAAATGGTCCTTCGAACCGGATCAGGCGTGGAGATAAAGGTACGTGCTATCGGCTGCGTAATAAATTGGAGCACATTCCACTCCAATTTATCCTTGTAAGGCAAAGCTTTAAGGCATCGGGAATCAAGTGCGCAAAATTTGAATTTGGCTGGCAACCAAAGCACCTGCGGAGAAATTCACGGCGGGGCTCGAGTAGCTGGCCGAGAAGAGTGAGACAGAGATAGGCGGGTCGCCATCTTGATGACGCGCGCCGCACAGATGCAAGACCAGCTCAGGAGCGCGTAGCCGGCTGCACAGCGGATTCAAGGCGTTCTCTCCATCGGCGAACAGGCTTCCACGATGGCGTCATTCACGAGCAGTGGAGAGACGACGCGAGGCGCAAAGCACAGAGTAGATCTTCCCGGCGAGCGGAGCAGCAGTGGTGGCTAGCGGCGAGGGGTACGGCAAGCGGAACAGAGAGTCAGCCGGCGACACGAACGCGTGTGTTACTCCACCGGCGATGGACCATCCTGAACTCTAGAGACCAGGTACCGTATGGAAACTATACAGCAAAACTTCTGTGTCGATCCAAGGTTAGCTGGAGGCGCGAGAGCGGGCGGCTCGGTCTCGAGAGGTCTGGCATCCAGTCATGAAGTGAAGCGGGCAAAGGAAGTTATGTTGCTCCTTCATCCCAGCGGACCTCAATCATCTTGCTTCTCACTGACAAATTTGGATGAGTATCGCTCCAAATTTACGTACAATACTTTATTTGTTTTCAATAGTGCCATTTCGAGCTTCTACCTATTAACGTAGCTCAGTTAAATGAACCTTGAAATTCTTAGTTAGTACATGCATTAAAGCTTATAAATTAGATGCTCCAAAGTAATTAGAGTAGTTAATGCATAGTAAACTAGATCAGCTACCTAGTACTAGATTAGTAATAGCGTGACCATAATCTTGGTGCTTTGTAATTACTATTTTTGCATATTTTCAGTCCACGTTTCGCAGCAACTCACACCGCCAATGCTTAAGAGCACCCTAAGCTAAGGAGATAGCTTCGATGCCCAGTTGCTGGCTTCAGTAGCTCTGCGATAGGCTCACCTGCTTGTGTTCTTGCTTCCCAAGTCACCTAGCTGCTTCTACCCTATCCTCAGCTGCTTCAACGAGTGAGTACGGATACTCACAGCCACTCATCAAGCTGGGCTCTAGCTACTCTCCAAGCTACTCTCCAAGTTACTCTCCAGGCTACGCCCAGCAGCTCGACTCATCATCCACTCATCAACTGCAGCTGAAGAAGTTGAATAAGAAAGCGAGTGTGCTTAAGAATAAACTGAGTGATGTGTGTGATATGTGGGAATGAGTATGGAGTAGCATATGCGATAAACGCTTGGAACGTCACTAGCTATTAGGATAGAGGATTAGGCTTCATAGTCCATTAGTGTGGTTAGCTTAGGCAGGAGTGTGCAGTATGCGAGTAGTGAAGTGCGCAAAAGGGATACTAAGGAAATTGTAAGTGCGCTTAGTATCTCCAAAGTGTGCAAGCGTGCAAGAACTAAGAAATTGTCAGTGTGTCTTAGTTCTAACGTACGTTGCGAACAAGTGCTCGACACCACTGAAAGTCAGCTAGGTAAAGAGAAAGTAGTCAGGTGTACTACAACTCCAGTCGATAGTAGTCAGGTGTACTACAACTCCAGTCGATAGTAGTCAGGTGTACTACAAATTCAATTTCAAATAGATAGTAGTCAGGTGTACTACAAATTCAAACTCGAATAGATAGTAGTCAGGTGTACTACGCATCCCATTAAATTGGAATTAGGTGGCAATTCATCGCTGACCTTTTGCACCTCAAGCTGTGAGAGTTTACAGAAGCATAGGTCTTCGCTTTGAAACTTCTTATCTATTCATCGAGCACAACATAACCTTTCCAGGTTAGCTCAAGTCTAATTTTCCAACAGGTAAAATTCCTGTGGATACCAGATTTAGTTAGGTCAAGGTTAATTACTTCTTACTGAATTCTCGAGTAGAATTTAATTCTTGGCAAAATGGATGCATTGCACGCTACCCGACAGGATTTGCTAAAGCAAATTAACAATTCATTTGCAAATTTAAAAAAAAGGGAGTAGCTAAAATGACTACGGTTTCAGCTCAATCTCGGTTACATGATTTGGAGGATTGCTTTTGTCAATAGAAGGAAAATCATGTAAAGATTCTTAGCCTTAAAGATGTGCCATTAGCACATGAATACTTCACTGCTAGACTCAGTGAACAAATTTTTGATTCGTACTATGAGAGGAAGAGAGAGTTCGAGCAATTTATAGAGGACGCACCCCAACTGGAGCGGGTACGAAACCAGTAACAGTGCCCCGCTCCAGCAGTAAATGTGTCGCATCCCTCAACTATCTCAGAAAAGCATTCGCTCCCAAAGTTAAATCTGCCCAAATTCTCATGCAAATTCTCAGAATGGGAGCATTTTCGAGACCTCTTCAGGTCTGTGGTTCATCGTCGAGCTGACCTAGACGCTTCTTTAAAGTATTCCTGTCTTAGAACTAGTCTAACTGGCGAGGCCTTAGATTTAATAAAATCGATTTCAATTGCAGCAAATCACTATGATCTAGCTTGGACTACGTTGATTAAATACTTTGACAACAAATGTCGCATGTTAAATAACCTAACTGGAACCGTTATAGGAGTCAAACCCATGAAATCTGAATCCGATTTAGAGTTGAAAAGGGTATCTAGAGGGGTATTCGGTCCGTACGAAAGTCTGAAAAAGCGGGGTGGGACAGATGAAGAGATTGGTAATGATTTAATCGTCCATGTCGCTGTTGAGTTGTTCGATATCAACACAAAAAAGGACTGCAGAAAATCTCTCGACAAGTCGAATGATACTCCACCCACTATTGCTCAGTTGCAGACTTTCATAACAGGTCAAATTGGGAACCTTGATGAAGGTAAAGAAGCTGAAAATTCTTCTAGTAGTTCTTCCAAAGATAAAAATACCAAGGGTAAATTTTGTAAAGGAGACAGCGAATCAAACAATGTTCATTCCTTGCAAACTAGCTCCAAGGAAGCAGCACCTAAATCCTCAAGGTGCATTCTTTGCAATGCTGAGCACACAATTGCTAAGTGTGACCAATTTTCTACAAAGCCAGTATCAGAACGCAGAGACTTTGCTAAGAATAGGCGTTTTGGTTTCAATTCCTTGAGTGTCTCACACTCTCAAAATAGCTGTAATTCTCGCTACAGTTGCTTCACTTGCAAGGCGAGGCATCACACATTATTACATGTAGAAAGACCGGAATCTGAGATGAATTCAACTCAAATGGCTGCCACTCCTAGTCAGGCCTCGGCTTCTATCAATTGTTCGGTTAAATTAGTAGAAACCGGATCTCCGCATAATTCGAGCACCACCCGCAGCAAAGATACAGGAATTTAATTAGCGACTGCTCTTGTTCGAGTTAGCGGAAGTAATGGAAAATCGCTTGTAGTAAAGGCTCTTGTGGACCCATGCAGTCAAGTATCGCTAATTACGCCAAACTTGTGCAATTGGCACTGAAGCATAGCGATATCCACGTTTGCGTCCAAGGAGTACGTATTCTTTAGTGGCTACCAAGCTTGCTAGCCTTACACTAACCCCACATTTCAATTCTGACTTTTCTTTCGAAGCTTCAGCATTGGTTCTGCCTAAACTGTCGTCATATAGACCGCCAGCAGTCTGTTCAGCTCAGTCATTAAACTATATCAAGGGATTGCAGTTAGCTGATCCTAAGTACCTCGAGCAAACTCGTGTTGCTAAGAAGCTAAGAAGGAGCAGATGTCTACATAGACATAGTGGAAGGGAACATTGTACGAGGTTCTCCAAACCAGCCCATAGCTACGAGCTCCAGGTTACGTTGGCTGCTCACAGGCAAGTGCTCGGATAAAGAGGTAACAGCGCACTCAGTTTCACTGTTGAACTGCTCTTCAAATGAAGTCTCTAATAGCGAGCTGCATAATCTCCTGGTCGAATTTTGGCGGGCGGAAGAAGTGCCTCCGTTAAAAAATTCGTACACAAAAGAAGAACAGGCCAGCGAGGACCTATTCGTTCAAACTACTCGCAGAGAAGAGAGTGGTAGTGGTCGGAAAAATGCAGATTATGCGTACAAGGTTAAGCTAGGATCTTCATACCCCCAGGCCCTAAGAGCACTAAAGAGCCTAGAGACAAACTTTGTAAAGAATAGGAAACTCGAGATAGAATATCATAAATTCATGCAGGAGTATATCGAGTTAGGGCGTATGTCGGTTGTAGAAGGAAAATAGCGCTCCCTGGACTGAGATAACCTCTTCTTACCGCACCACGACGTGTGGAATAAAGCAAGCTCCACTACCAAATTGAGAACAGTGTTTAACAGTTCCAGCAAGTTCCGAACAGGTGCATCCTTAAACGATTTGATGTACTCTGGTCGTAATTTCCTCCCACACCCAGTGGACCTTGTTTGTTCTATAAGGAACTACGCAATTGAACTGTCGACTGACGTAGAGGAAATGTTCAGGCAGGTAGGCATCGAAAAGTGCGACCGGAAGTTTCAAACCATTATCTGGCGCTCAAAGCCATCTGAAAGAATTAGAAAGTTTCTTCTAAACACTATCACGTACGGGCTGACGAGCTCCCAGTATTTAGCCATCCGCACCCTTTTGCAAATGGCGTCTGACCACGAGCAGGAGTATTCTCCTGCAGCAGCAATATTCAGAGAGGAAATGTATTCTGACAATGTGCTGACGGAAGCCCAATCAATCGCTGAGGCGCAGGAAAAAGTCGGAGAATTAATCAACCTTTACAAAAAGGCCCAAATGAACCTCAGGAAATGGAGCGCTAATGAAGCACAGGCTATTTCGTTCTTGCCAGAGAAAATGTTAGCGCAGGATAGGATTACATTCTGCTTTCATTTAGAGGCAATAGCGATAGGGAATCCGGAGACAAAGATGAGAATTCTCTCGCGCATTGCGCGCATTTTTGATCCTCTTGGATGGATGGGCCCTGTAATCATAGTAGCAAAGATTCTGATGCAATTCCTTTGGTTGCAGAAGCTAGATTGGGATCAGGAGATACCCGAGCCGTTGAAGGAACGATTGTGTCGTTGGATAGAGGAGCTCCCCGTAGTTAGCAGCCTTAGAATTCCGAGGTAGACAGGTTTTACACCAGGAACCCAAGTGGAATTATATGGGTTTGGTGATGCTTCAAAGGTTGCATATGGAGCAGTGCTCCATCTGAGATTTATTCAAGGAGGTAGTGTTTTCACGTCTCTCCAGGTAGTAAAATCTAAAGTTGCGCCCATCAAAACTTTAAGTATTCCACGATTGGAATTATGCGCTAGTTTGTTAGTGATGCGCCTAGCAAAGCAATTTCTCGAAACTACAAGGTTTGAAATCAGTAGTATACATTTATGGACAGATTCAGCGGATGTGCTGTTTTGGTTGCGAGACCATCTGTCGAGATGAAATGTCTTCATCGCAGAGCGATGCTCGCAAATACACACGTCTCTTCCAACTGCCTTTTGACACCATGTAAAGTCCAAGGACAATCCAGCGGATGATTTATCCAGAGGGCTCGAGTCCTATAAGCTTCAGGAAAATGAACTTTGGTGGAAAGGTCCAGCTTTCCTAACCAAAGAAAAAGAAACTTGATCTATGGCTCAAGATGAGCTCAATTTCAGCGTGATAAATGTTATTAGCGCAGCTAGTTACCAGATCCGTCTGTTGTACAGACAAGTCTTCCCCGGAGGAACCCCCGCTAGATGGGTGGCCGTTGGAAAGTTATTCGTCGTTAGACAAATTGCTAAATCACGGCTTTTGGTCTTCGATTTATCGCGAAAATTACTGCAACATTGAGATTAAGCACGAAAAGGAAATTAAGCATTCTCAATCTATCCTTTATACAGGAGAGCAGTTTACAAGTGAGTTTAAGAGTGAGTTTACAAGTAACGCTATAGGTTACGCCGAACAAGAGAATTCCAAATTCTTCTGTTGCTACCTTGTTCAAAGAGCGTACCTTAGCAGCAAATACCTGCACCTCCAGGCGTAGAGGTCGCTCAGCAGTAAGAGCCCCCTTGCATACTTGAACCCTGTGCTACAAAACCACCTAATCGAGGTGGGCGACAAGTTTGTCAATTCCTTGGCTAATTTTCACGCAAAGCACCACATAATATTGCCTCGCAAGAGAGCCTTCACTAAGTTGTTCATTTGGCAGACGCATATGAAAATCCTACATGGAGGTACCAGCTTACTCTTGCGACCTTAAGGCAGCAGATCTGGATACTGCAAGGTCGAGCAAAGGTCCGGCAGGTAATTGCTTCCTGCGTGCAGTGTGTAAGATACGCGGCAAGAGTGCCCATCCAGTTAATGGGCTACCTTCCAGAGGCGCGGGTGCGGCCTGCCAGCCCATTCGAAAAAACCGGCGTTGATTATGCCGGGCCCTTCAGCGTGCGCCTAACTAAGTCGAGAGGCAAGAGGACGCTTAAAGGCTACGTCTGCGTTTTCGTATGCATGTCCACCAAAGCCGTACATTTGGAGTTGGTCGAGGACTATACGTCAGAGTCCTTCATCGCCGCGTTTCACCGTTTTACCGCAAGAAGAGGGCACTGCAAAGAGCTGTTTTCCGATCAGAGTACAAACTTTGTAGGCGCTGATTCGCAATTGAAAGCGCTGCTTTAGAGCTCGTCTCAGTTTCTAGCACCCTTGTCACATCAATTATCAAAGCTTGGAACCTCGTGGCACTTTAATCCCCCTAGCGCCCTGTATTTTAGCGGGTTTTGGGAGGCTGCGGTGAAATCGCTAAAGTTCCATCTTCGTAGGGTGATAGGTGACCAGGTGCTAATCTTTTCCGAGTTTTCTACGCTGCTCTGCCAGATCCAGGCCGTTAGTAGAGCTGTCAGACTTAGATATTCTGACACCTGCTCATATTCTCATTCAGCGAGCATCCTACCTGGTCCCAGAGCCCGATTGTACGACCATATCGCTTCTCGCTGGAAAAAGATGGCAGCTCGTGACTTAGATGGTGCAACGATTCTGGCAGCGCTGTCAGAATATCTCTCCGCCCTTCAAAAACGCAACAAGTGGTTGCAACCCAAACCTTCACCCAAGGTAGGTGACTTGGTCCTTTTGCGCAATGAGCTTGCTCCGCCAAGCAAATGGCCGATGGGAAGGATTTCCGCCCTTCACCCCAACAAAGAGAAAAAGGTTCGAGTGGTCACAGTAAAGACAAGGACTAGCTTCTTTCAGCGACCGATTGTGAAACTAGTGTTCGTACCCGTAGAATGCTAAGTAACTTCAGCGAGCAAAATATTGTGTACTTTCGCCGGTTGCCCGACGAAGGTGGGCGGTATGTTGAGAATTTAAGGAACGAAAGGAGTGCAGAAGCGTCAGGGTGAATGAGAAGGATGGAGAGTGCTCTGGCCGTGCTTGTGACGTCACACTCACACGGCCCCCGCAAACCAATTGTCGCGCGCTAATTGTTCAGAAGGAACGGTGTGAATGTATGGGTGAGCGCTTCCCGGAAGGGTCGAACGCGGCGTCGCCCTCTTTCTCATCCGAACACGCTACGACAAACATCTCCGCACCATGCGACGGTATCTGTTACACAAAGGCACTACTCGAGCCAAGGAATCGGAAGCAGAATAAACCATTTTTATACATAATTACGCTGTTTACTCTATGCATTTTCCACCCTAATCTTACTGGCGAATCAGAAATTCCAGAAAACGCATCATTGTGCCTTTCTAGGAAGACTCTGACTGCTGCTATTAAGTCGCTTCTACGTATGAGGTCTAGGTACCTATGCACAGGTCTAGCTTATTTTTCGTCGCTCTGCTAAGCCACTTGGATTTCGTCCTCCAGCGATTGGTTGTAAATCAGATAGGCAGACCGAGTGTTGTTTCCCAAAGGGGCATGGGAGAACTGCGGCGGCAGAAAGCGTTCCATTTCGTCGAGGTTTTACGACAATATCAGGTCAATCAATTGGTGTTACATATTCACGTATGTTATTGAGTATTTCCTTTCAATTTGGTTTACCTGTCATTGTTATAAACAGATCTGGTTTTCAAAATTTTGTACTAATACCATATCGTCAATAAAGTTTTGATGTATAGCTCTTGGACATCCAGTGAAACTTGATAATCAGTTTACCAATTTTTGGATTTTCTGAATTCGTTATTCTACGTTTTTCAAGATGATCCATTAATCCACCATATAAAGCAGTTCGTAATGTATGCTGTTCTTTTCTTAAATAATATTGTCTTGCTCCTTCTACTTTAACCCATGAAGCAACAGTATATTGTTGAGTCAATTTTCCTAGATTTAAAAATGAACTAAACTCATTTCTTACACTAAGATTGTAACTATAAAATTTAAACTTGAAATATTATTATTACTTGATGCACAATTCATATTTTGTTGCTAATCTGGCAGCAAATATAAGTGAGTGCCGGTGATGCGAACTCTCGGCTGAGAGATAACCCACGGTGGAGGCGGGTAGTGCGAAGTTCTAGTGCAGGGAGCGGGCAAAGCTTGTTGGCCCAGGTCGGTTGTCTAGGTTGACGTCACCGGAGGCCACTGCTGCCTCTTCCGGGCCAGCTCCGTCTTCTGGTCGGATAGAAAGCGGTCGTCGATAGGGCGAGGCTTGGCCTTCATCTTCTTCGGCGCCGCAGGCCTCTTGATGGGTCGAAGGGGCTGAGGGACCGGCTTCGCCAAAGCTCGATTACGGGCAGCGATGGGCACCTCGGCGTAGCTGGCCGAGAAATCGTTGGAGTCGCGATGGCCGGTGCCTCAAACAGGTCCCTCTGCGGCAGCTCCTTGACTTGGAGCATCTTCGAGGAAGGCTCCGTGGAGAGGTCGGCGGTTGACCAAGGCGTAGGCTGAACCCTGGGGGTCGGGGAGCGAGTCCGGGGCTCATCTAGGCGATGTCGGTGGCGGCGACCTCGACTCCGGATTGGGGTGCAACTCCTAGTCCGGCTCAAAGTCTTGGAGTGGTGTCCACGGTGCCTGGAGTTGTTGCCTACCGGAGTTGTCTACCGGACAACTTCAAGGAGAGCGAGTCGACACAAAACCCCCGAACTCGCCTCTTTATTTCCACCTTGGCGCGCGAACCTTCTTACGGTTTCGCGTCGCCATCTAGCGGTGGCGCTTGAACTATGTTGGCCGGTATGCCAGCGTCATAGTATATACAGCTTTTCCCCGGTACTGTGTATGCCGCGTTACGTGGGCGCAGGGGCGGGTGTAACAATTTGGCATCTATCCAAATCCACCTAATGGGTACATTAATGGATGTCATTGGGGCAGCATTTTTTCTTATACTTAGTACGCTAATTAGTTTTTCAGACTTAGAATATATACATAAATCCCTATCAAATGGTGTTTCACCGTCATTATTAGTAAATACTACCGCTACTTCATTACAAGTAGCTGGATTATAACGATATTTATCTAATTCATTGTTTCTTGTGATTACTAATATACTTTATTGGTTTCCCATTTTTAATACATCTTTCATGAGTTTGTTTTTCAACTTCATGCGTCATTTTATAAGTTTTAGAATAAGCTTATTTTTATTTCTTAAAAGAATGTCTAATTGATTAAAAGTTGACAATTTACATTCTTTATTAACTTCCATACGATAATCATTTGCTTCTTCATTACCAATAACGTATAATTTTCTTCTTTCATTTTCATTTGGATGTAATGAAACTGCATTACGATATATTTCTCCACATATACGTATTACATCTGGACCTTTACCTACTAATTTCCCATAAGTGGCTCCAAAACTGACAAATGCTAGGGCATTATTATAAGATATACATTTTCGAAAATTTTTATTTTTATTAGTAGCTAACTTTTCGATTTCTTGTGGATAATCTGGTTCTCTTGGTAATTTGATTTTACCATGATGACAATAGTTTATAAATTGTCTGTCTTTTTTTCAAATGGAAAATGTAATGCTTTACAGTGTTCACATTGCATATTCATATTACCAATATAATTTTCGTCTATTAAATTTTGGTCGAAATTTACATCTTTATTTTCGGTTAATTTAAATTGTTTTCTTTCCGGTGACATGTCATTTTCATCATCATTTTTCCTTTTTTCATGATAATTTTTCTTTTGTATTGAGATAATTTTTTTTTTCATGATATTGTTTATTAAGTTGTTTTTTTGACATTTTCTTGCGTTCCGGTGATATTATTTTTCGATTTTTTTTTATTCATAATAATTTTTCTTTTGTATTGAGATAATTGGTTTATTTCTGGTGATATTGATTTTGTAATATTTTGTTTATAGATATTCGTTTCTTGTTTTGATAACATCTCATTATCGGTATTACTTAATTTAATTCTTTTAAATCGGACATATATTTTGTTCTCTTCATTTAAACTTGATTTAGTTAGTTTTGTGCTATTTATTTTTGTGAATAATAGCATAACCTCTTTTTTTATCAAATGATTGTATTAATTTACTTTGTTGAAGAGTGAGACTTTCTATTTGAATTTAAATTTTAAAAAATTTGCATATGTAAATATGTAAATCTAATTCGAAAAAATCGCTCTGTGGTGCCCTCCGTAATGGTGAAAAGAATGTTTGGTTTCAATTTCAAGTCATTCCATTCA
>JAXIUT010052192.1:0-10770 GCA_035586675.1 Eurytoma californica | reverse complement strand
CTCATTGAAAATAAAGCATTTTGAAAGATTATCATTTTTACATTGCTGTATTACTATATACAACAGATATATATATACAACAGATATATAACAGAAAAAATTCTTGAAAATTTGATTTTTAACATGGGCTCTTATGGAAAATGAGGTTAGGAAGCCTTTGTGCGTAAAAATTGGGGATAATTAGTGTAGAAATTTAGTTAAAACTATTTTAGTTTTATGGAAAAACAGTCAAGGAATCAAAATGCTACCCGGCTGTTAATCGCTTACTACGCAATTAAAAAGAAACAAACGAGAAAATAACAAAAAGTCGAGTTTGTAGGCGCGAAGGGAGTTTTCCTCGCCTCCCGCATGATACCCCCGAACCTCCTTAAGCAGTAGAGTGGTAAATAGTATATTATGCACCGAGGGGATAAAGTAGGCTGTGAACACCCTGCGCGAGATTTGCCTATCGCGCTGGGTTTGCACAGGCTAACATATCCACGAGTGCAATATGAGATTTTTTTACATACCTCAGGGTAAATTTCGTACTTTTTCCGCACCGAAAAGGGAAAAAAGTGCTGCATGTGTTGTCTAATCTCACTCTAGTGCCCGGCGCCACCGCGCATTCATGATGCACTTGTTGCACTTGTTTTCAGGTTTTAATTTTTTTCTCATAAACCAGTTGATAAAATTGATTGAAATTTTTACAGAATTTTTTAGGTATTTATATTCTGCACCACCATGATTTTTTAAAATGCAGTTAACCATTTAGTTTAGGAGGAGTTAGCTGTTTTCGAAAATACACATTTTTGTAAAAAACAAAAGAACCAAGATAGATAATAAGATGTTCTTTTTTTAAAATGTAGGTATCTTTATGCTCTTTGAACCACATTTATTTAATGTAAGTATTTCAATCCCGACATTAAAAAATATCACAAGAACGTTTTTTAAAGAGTGAAAATTCAAATTTAAAAAAAAGCGCATCGACAACCTATGCGAAATTATTTTTGTCTCAATTTCGGAATTGAAAAACAAAAAAGATGAGCTATAGTCTGCGACAAAATTACAATGGTACTTCGTAATATTTACTAGAAGATTTCTCTCCATGTACACTGATTAAACATGCAGTTTTCATATGCAACAACAAACCTGTTACAGAGTGATTATTAAATAAATCTTACTAACGTTAATCCTCCGTTGTACGTATAGGTTATGACTGTACATATAGGTTATGTAAACAAAACCTCTAAAATTATTTATTCACAAAATCTGCGGTTTTCTTAGTTTTCTTAAAAGGTATAAGATACAAAAACAAATTTAGAATATAGGTGCGAACTTGGACCTTTTTCAGCACACACAATATCCGCCGCCTATAAACACACTTGAAATAACAAAAGAAAAACAGAAAGCAATTGAAGCGAAAAAATCCAATCATTCCATTCGCGCGGATGATAAATAAAAATCCGCAGTGCACTGATAGAAAAAGTTCACAACTTTAGCGACAAATCAGCAACGGCAGAGCCAACGCTCCGTGCGATCAATCTTGTAACGCGATCGCGACACAAAAGTAGTAACCACAAGTAACGAATTCTGTGACAGAGACTATTACGAGTAATATAACCAGTTATATTCCTCTATATTGTTTGTTACAATATTTGTAACCTCTGCTGCTACGAAATCCGTAACCGAGCACTACGACTTTTGTTGCGTGACGTTACAGGATTCGTCGCACGGAGCGTTGGCTCTGCCGTCGCTCATTTGTCGCTAAAGTTGTAAACTTTTTCTATCAGTGTGAGACAAGACAAATTTTATTTGCGAACACCCCTCGTGAGTTGACCTATTTTCTATGGGTCTTAATGAGGCTCGCCTCGGCTAAGATAAGTGTGCCTGCCCTTGGGTGCTCGGTCCCTAGACAACGAGCGGATAATTCTCAAAAAAACAAGAAGAAGAAGACCGGATTATCGACTATGCAATAGCCTATATTATAATCGCGCGCAAAGAAGCGTTCGTGAACCAAATTAATACCAAATACGATTTCCATTTGCTCACCTTGCGGGTCGCCGAAAGGACCCGCGTATTGGCCAAGCTTGTGACCGCTTGTATAACGCTTACAATCCCGGATAAGCACTTGAATGCTTTCAAGTTTCATTGTTTATTGCATTGGGACCAGCCTTCGCACTCAAAGCGTATTGAATTGCACTATCTCCATCTTCTTTCATCAATATCTAACTAACGTGGCTCTAGCGGTGGTGAACTTCTCTGTAGTTGTATTTCTGTTGTTTGCGTATACTATTTTTTCAATGTTGTTGAGTCTGGCAGGCCAGGTGAGTCCCACTGCACAGGCGAGGAAACCTATAATTTCTATAAAAAGTCTATTATTTTTTTGTTTCTTCAAATAATGTTCAATATTCAGAATATTCGTTATATGAAAAATCTAAGTATATAACGAGACAAAAGAACAATAAGTCGATACTGCGAGTTTATCATTTTTATCACCTATTATATGATCCATAGAACGAGGAAAAGCTTATAGAATCGCTGTACTCGAAAATTTTTTTTCTTCAGTTTTAGGACCCGCCAAAGGGATTGTTATAGATTTCCTCGAACAGTACTATTTCCCTTTTAAACAATCCAATAAAAATTTTATTTACATATAAAATATAAATTACGTACAAAAAAATTACTATTTGCAAACTGCCAATAAATTTGATAACAACTGCCAATTAAAGTGACGATTCATATTTCATCAGCGGATAATAAATATGTATACCATTCGAACTCAACGTGTTTATTCAAACTAACGATGCGCGATTGAAAAATAAAATTGGGTCAATCCGGCAAGCGCATTGTGTCAATAATATAGAATGTTCCTCCATTCGACAACCTTTTCTAATTCACTCCAGTTCCACTGCAAATGCCTTCACGTCATGGTCTTTGAAGATTCAGTGCGTAGTTCCCAGTGCCAAAAATATGAAAAAAGTTAAAAGAGCAAAATCCCCGGGAGGATTAGCAAACTTGGACCCGATGCGCCAGTCGGCCGGCGGCGCGCGCGCCGCGAGCATCGCGCGGTGCGGAAGAGGGAGTCCCGCGCGCGGGGGAGGCCTCGGAAGCATGCGCGCCCAAGGGGTCTGCCAGCGAGCGATACGCGCGCACCAGAGTCAAAGTCGCACGCTCCACCGCGGAGCATCGGCGCTCCTCTTTCCTTTTCCCGCGGTGCTCTCGCGCGTAGTGTCCGAGTTTTTAAGTCTTTTTAAGGTGCCGCCCAATCATCAGCGACCATGTACGGAATGCTACTGGAGAGCGTGCAGCACTTTGTGCAGGTTTGTGATTCTTTTTAAGGAAGAGCGTCAAAAGTTGTTGTAATCCCTTCTTAAATGCAAAAATACCCAGACTTTTTATAATAGAATTTTTATTTATTCGTATCTATCTAATGTTTTATTTATATCTTGTAAATATTGCATTGGTATAATGCATTGAATGGATGATCAGAATTCGATTTAGTGACACAATTGCAATTTAGACTTGAAGACGAAGTCAAAACGTAGTCTATAATAAACTGTAATACTGTGGCTTCCCGACATCACTTTGCTTTTTTAGGATTCCGTGAGATATTTGAGTTTTTAGTTTTTTATTGTTAAAATCGGTTGTATTGAATAACGCGTGCAAGGTAAACAATGTTGTACATTCATTTTGATATCAAATACAAACGTAACAATTCACCACCGACCTCAAGATAGCCTCTTTATTTAGTTTTGTATGTAAATAAAACTAAACTCTGTCCCCATGCCTTTCTGCTGAGAAAAGTGGAGTCCTTTTGCGGATTTTTTTTTCAAATAAAATTATCTTTTACAATGTGTCCAACGACTCTTATTAATAAATTCTAGCTAGAAAAATAATTTTTATGATCTAAGGGTAAAATAAAAAGATAGAAATAAAAGATATCAACGAATGTAGAATTCGAACCTTTTGCCGGAAACAAATGCGCTTACTACAAACTTTTAAAGTTATTTGCTTGCAGTAGACGTAATAAACGAATTTTTAAACAATTATACACGTTAAGGAAATCGAAATAATATTATAATTGCAACTTGAAGTATGCTAATAACAATTGTATAAATGTCCCTCTGTCGACATAACTGCAGATGTGCCCATTTACCGGGAAGCCACAACATTGACTCAGGGTTAATCAAGATTTACAGGGATTACTAAAGCATCACTGATTCACTTTTAAAGAGAATAATAACGACCCTATATTAATAATTCATTAAAAAACAAACATCAATTTTCCTTCAATTCCTTTCATTTATCTTAATTATTTGATGTCTCTTTATTGCATTTCATTTAACTGCTCCCCTCGCTTTGGTCTAGCATGACGTAACAAGTATTTATTCACTCGAGTGCAGACAGGTTTGATATCATTTGGACTTCACCCATGACCCCCCAACTTTTTATGTCAACCATAAAGTTAAATCCTCCTAGCCCAAAAAGAAACCTCCACCTTACCGTCCGTTTAATCTAACAAAAATGTATTACCTAAACTTCGCTCAATTTCCATCTCGGCCAAAGCTGCCGATTCGCTCCTGCCCCTTATAAACAATGACAGGTGCGAGGTACTTACGCGCCAAGCGTGGGGGGAGGGGGGGCGGGGGGGGGGGGTGGTGGTGCGTATTCTCCGAAGCTGCCGTGAACTGCCGGCAAAGACTCGTATGCCGGTATGCCGCCGCAGCTCGACCCGGAAACATACAACGTCGGCTCCCCCTCTCAGCATCCGTGGGGTGTTGCCTCACGACGCCGTCTATAAGAATAGCCCTTATCGCGTTTCCGCATGAAGCATCCTTTACGCCGATGTCTTCTCCCCTTCCGCTCGGTCCTGACTTTTCTGTCTGTCTGAAGCTTTACACCCACTACGGTCAGGGCTTCGGTGCTTTGCAGGGCCGAGCTTTAATTCAACGGATAAATTTTCCTCTGCTCCGTATATTAATGCGCAATCGTGGAACCGACTGTCTTTGCGGCTGATCCGGATGTCCTGCATAAGTGCTTTTGTGTGTCGGGAACTGCGGGATGGACGAAAGGCACTTTAAATTCGCGAAGGGTATAAATTTCTCATTGCTATATGAAGATAGACTGCGCTTTACTGTACCGCTGGTAAAGTGCTCAAATATTATAAAATAATTAGCTCAGTTTTAAGTAGGTCAGGATTCCGGTTTTATGATGAAATTTTAGAGAATTTAACTCTATATGTGAAAATTCTCCGATAATCAGTTACACTGATGATGATTATCCACCTTTTATTAAGTCTGTGAGGATGGATCTAAAAATTTCATAAATTGTTTTAAAAAAGTAATCCTTCCATTGATTGTGATAAAATTTTTCTGCAGGAAGTCATATTCTGGTAGGCATCCTGCTAGAATTTCACAGGCAGTAAAATTTCTGCAGGATTGCTGCAGGATTCTTGCGGGAAATTACTGTAATTAAATTTAAATCTTACAGAAATTTAAATTGGAATTCCAGTTTTTTTTTTCGCAAGGACTTACCCCTTTCCTTTTCGTTTGGATAATCTTGTAAATTGACGTCTATTATTCACTTCCGTTTGCAATCAATCATTAAAGGCTGTGGCATTGATAAAGATATATCTTAAACTAAAACACATATTAAGATAACAAAACACCGGCTTATTTGCAAATCTCTAACGTGCAAACGACGAGAAACCCGCTGAAGGACCTTGAACGAATAACGTACGTAGAATATAAATCTCAAAGAAGGTTTCAAGAAATAAGGCACGATTAATGCGAGAACAAAAATAGTCGGTCTGCGAAGTCACCAAACTAGTATTTAAAAAGTAAATATACTGAGCGCAATAAAGCGCGCCACGAGACGCGCTGAAAAATATACTCGCGCGCAAAGGGCAATTACGGCTTATCAACGAAAATGAAATTAACTTGCTACGGTTTACTGTGACACAAGCTCAAAGAGTTTCCGGACGACACTCGAGACGGCAGCTGGGTCCCATCCGTTTCCCATTTGCGCAGAAATCGCGCAGCTTCCCGTATTTCGATTCGCGCTAAAATAGTACAGTTGAGTCTATTCTGCTCCATAAATTATACCCCGAGCTGAAATGGGGCTCTTTTTCAACTAAGCTTCAACGCTTCAACTAAGTTCACCGGACGCATGCAAAGGGGGACTCCGGAGTTGCGAAGATTGATAATGCCAGTGCAATATTTTTTTTCACGCGCTCAAGCGGACGCTTAAACGCGTGCTTCTTTTTTTTTAAGGAATATTCTTTTTTTTAAATCGCACTCTTTTTTTACGAGTCGAATAGTGGGGATGCTTATTAAAACAAAATTTAATACGTACCGGTGTACTTGAAAATAAACGAATCTTTTGTATGAAAAAATAAAGCTCGGTCTTTGTGAGGATAAATTAACGGACATTTCGTATGCAACCGCCGTATTCAATTGTATATCGCAAATGAAAAAACGGACTATTTGAATATAGATGAATTTGAAGGTTTCCTTTCAATGCTCGGCGCATCGCGTTGGCGAGTTTAAAAATAGCGTATAAGTCCACGCATCACGGAAGTACATACGACGATTTATTTAACTGAAATAATATTTACGGCTCCTTAAGATGCTCATTACTTCCTCCTCCCCTTCTTCCCGCACCATGAATATTTTATAAATTTCTTAGTTTAACATATTTTTTCTACGTGATAATATATTTAAATGTATGCAATGGATAGTTTATAATTATATTCTATAAATAAGAGCTGATTGACATTTTAATTAAAGATTAATAAGATAGTTTCAGTACAATGAATAAAGCACCAACGTCATCAACCAGACACGTCGGGAATAAAAAGCTTATACCCGCTGCATTTAGTTTACACTCACTACCCAGCGCCATAAATGGTTGCAAATAATTCGTTTCATTAATTTCATATTAAAAAATTACCTCGCTAAAATAAAAGCCGTATCTGTTTTCCATTGTTCCTGAGATGTTTGTAGAACCGCCAAGCACGATATTAGATTAGACAGTTACGTTTTCGTGACTACAGTACATTTTGTTAAGTAATGAGTTCAAAACAGTATCTTCAATAGCTTGTACCTTAGAGCGAAGTTTTGATTAAATTGATGCTAAAAGCGCGAAGGAAAATTAAAATTTGATAGGTTTTACATTGCTGATACAAAAGGACGTTGAATTCGTCGTTGACTGCAAGGAACTAAACAACAATGATATCTAATTTATTTGACACCTCACAGTTTTATCTGATATGTCATATATCTTTTGATAACTTTAATAGAGCTTAATAGTTAAACTTAAGTAAACAGATATATTAAATTGTGAAAATGATACGTACAATATTGACTTGGATAATTGCAGGCCAACTTTGTTCATTACTCTTAATAAATACAACAATTCTTTACTTTTACGAGGATCGTTACGTTATCGTAATACCTGACGTGTCCCATGAGATGTATGCTACCCCACAGTAAAGTAATCGATAGTTTTATTACTATCGACTACTACTATAAACTACTATTTTTTTAATTTACAAATTGCTGATTTCTTTTTTTTTTTTTTTAGAAAATGGAAAGTTAAAAAAGTAATAAAAATGTCTGATTCACAGAAAAATGAAATGAAAATTCATGATAATATGTGAAATTTCCAGTAAAAAGATACCATCTTTTAAGCCTTTTTCGCTCATTTTCTAACTAAAATAAGCCATTTCGCGAAATCGTTTTAAAACGCTGCAAAAGTGGTCTCATTTTCAAGGATTTAAATTGAATAATTTAACATTGCTTAATCTGATTAAACTTTGTCACTTTGCCAATAGTAGTATAAAAAAAAAACCTTTAGAAATTGATGTTGGTGCACGAGTTTTGAAAGCGATCTCTGTTTATGCTGCAGTTGCAATATGGCGAGGATTTGTGGTTGGATGTTTTGGAAAGAGCCGGAGTGAAGCATACTGTTTTCAATACCCGACAAATTTACCCAGACGACTTAATGACAAAACTGGCGGCAGGCCTGGCGGTGCACACTTGCGAGACGGTCGACAGTGTCATGCATTTCTTCGGCAAGTGCTTCGTTCGGTTCTTCAGCAACCTCGGGTAAGGCAACCTGCGTAAATTTTCAGGGGAAACTCGTCCAGAAAAAAAGCGTAAAAATAATGCTAATTAAAATACGAAACTAGTCGGTTAGTTCAGTAGCGTTTTCTAATTAGTTTTCGTCTCGCGAAAGTCAAGTGGCGGCGAAGGGAAATGCTAGCTCGCCTTTCATTTTTGCTGCCGCTGCAAAAAAAGAAGACCTGTAGGAGAGCGAGTAAACTGAGCCTTCCGCGCTTTTGTGCGCAGAAGAAATTGCGCGTGTTCCATATAAACTGCAGGGGCTAGGAAATGTGGAAAAGGAAATAAATGGAAGCATTTGGTAGGTACGACTGCACCATCAAGGCGACGGGGCGATACTTCTGCGACTTCCTTCAGAGCGTCGATAATATCCACATGCAAATGCGCTTCACGTATCCGAAGATGAAGAGCCCTTCTATGTACCTCACTCACATGGATCCTCACGGAGTGGTTCTTGTTTACAGAAGTACTCGACAAGGATTCACTCACTACTTTATGGGTAAAAATTTAGTATCTTTACTAAAACTTTAAATTTTAATTGAAGCCACTACTGCACTATAAAAAAAACAATTTAATTGTATATAAAAATTATACAAAAATTAAGTTAAATATTCGCTTTTACTTGTTTTCTTATACGCTAAGAATATACGAGATTTATAACAAGCATAATTCTTGTGTAGTTTACTACTTGTCACACAATTGTTTACAAAAAATTAAGTTATTTTCTATTAAAAAACTTGTGATAAATAGTCGATACCTACAATTCTAATTAAAGTTCTTCTCATTGATGGGAACGAAAGCGACCTAATTTGAGAAGCTTGCGAAAGTTTGTGTTAAACTTGTCGCAAAACATTGTTTCAGGGCAACTTTTCCAAATAGCCGAGGAACTGTACGAGACGACGTTGGACATACGTGTCCTTGAAAGCTCCAACACTATACCCGGCACGAGGAGCGTGATGGTCAAGTTTCGGATCGACTTTGATAATCGTGAATACGTAAATCATTTTTCTTCTATTACGAACAATAATGACACTTAATATATCCATTTAGTTTTTCCTCTGTTTGTTCTTTTTTTAATTTTATTTACGATAAAACAAAAACACTGCAATAATAACCGTATTGAATTTTTGAACACGCAGTATTCTACTTATTTCTGTAAACTCTAATTATCTAACATGACTGAAACTGTGAGAAATGAAAAACAATGTAAAAACCTAGGGTCAAACAAGATATGTAACAATTTCCATTGGAAAAAGGACAATATCATAAATATTCATATAACGAAAGACGAAAAGATAAATTGGCTTAACGATTTGTTTGGAAAACCGCTTTAATCTTTCAAGAAAATATTCCCTCCCGTATTAATTATGCATTAAAACTGCGCGGGTTTACTTAAATTATACATCAGTATTTCTCAATGACGGAGCAGACCCGCGTGCAATTAAAATTCAAAGTACGTAAAAGATTTGTTTCCCCTCTCAGATAGCAAAGCACTCCAAGATAAAGAATCCTATCGGACGCGAGCTGGCGCCCGTCTCCTGCTCGGTCCTGTTGCGCCTCTTCCCGTTCGGCGTCGTGATGAACAAAGACATGTGCATCCTGGGTGTGGGCGGTAAGCTCCTTCAGACCTGGGGCAATTCCTCATCAATCTTGGACAAACATGCCACCGAAATCTTCAAGCTCCGCCGGCCGAAGGGGATCTCCTTCACTTGGGGAAATGTAGAGTCATTCATTTCCTAAACGTATATAACATTAGCTTAAACCAGACAGAAGTGATAAGAATTGAAAAGTCATTATTAGACATTATCAACTGCGAGCGATTGAACACAGAACCAATCGGACATCGAAATTTTTTGTTTTACTAGAATAGGCATTATCAACTTCTTAATTTTCCAGGTAATGTACTTACATTCGGTGATGTTTGAATTGGAGCTTGTACGATCCACGGAAGGCAGTTCGTCGAAGCCGATTGACAAATTAGAGGACAGCGCGGTGGCGAGTTTAAAATTGGACCGTCGAGGCAGTCAAGGAGCGCGTAATATACTGCTCAAAGGGCAGATGAGATATATCGACGATATCAAAGCTATAATCTTCCTCTGCAGTCCTTTGTAAGTTATAATCAGGCTGAAAGATCTCCCGCTTGTTTCTGACTATATGAAGAATTCTACAAAAAAAATCCCGTTAGCGAGTTCAAAAACTGTAGAAAAGAATGTATGAGTTCATCTAGTTTCGAAGTTTTTTCTTCTTCTTTTGGCTATATAGTAGAAGAAAGAAATGTTGAACACGCGATATCAGAATATGTATTTTTTATTTCTACAAATTAAGTTTATTGTATGAAAAAATTTACAAAAATATCTCATTTTCGGATCCAAAAGCTGCAAAAAAAAGTATAAAATTAAAGTGTAAATACCATATAATAATTGCAAAAAAATCGCCGGTATTACGAAAATCCCAGTACTGGCCCGATCGTAAAAGTGATACTGGCCTCTTATAGACGCGCCAGTACTGGTATACCAACTCTGGGCCGTAGGTGGGTCAGTACCCCGCATTTATAAATAAAATTAATACTGATGTTCGGGTACTGGATCAATTCTGGCCCAGTGTGCAGACTAATAGTTACAAAAATACTGCCATGCCAACACTGGCCCTGTACCGGGCCGGTATCGGA